>PVJD01002214.1:0-213994 GCA_004026545.1 Mormoops blainvillei | reverse complement strand
TTATCTTTTTCCAAGAAACAGGGAAGAACTTTAACAGGTCAGTCTTATCGCCTGTGCAATGCTGGTTCTTCTGTTGAGTTTTCACAAAGAGAAAATGCAAAACAAGGAAGGTACTCAGGAGCCACACATGCTGCTTCCTTTTTGAAAGAACAGAAAAATCTACATGATAAGGGAAATAAAAGTTAATGCTTACTGAACCCTAGCCGAGTGCCAGCACATAAAGAACTTTATGAAATCCTAACAACCCTATAAAACAACGTGTTAGCTCCGTTTAACCAGTGAGAACGCAGTCTTAGGGGGGTTATGTACTTTGCTCAAATATAGTTTGGTGGGTTGTAGCAGCACTGACATGAAAACCCCAGCTCACACTCTTCTGACAGCACTTCATTTCTCAGCTGTTCCTACTTGCTGATTGCAGAATTCTACCAACTTCCGGAAGAAATCAGCTTTGTTAGAACTAGTACGTTTGTGATGTGCCGTGTGTATTTGTGTGATAAACCTTCCCATTTTAGATTCCAAACGACGAATAGTGTGCACAGAGTGTATTTGGATACTGAAATAAACTACAAAAATGTATTTGCATCTTCCCTAAGTAAGAGCTCTTCAGAGATTTTAAAAGTGACACAAATAATGAGGGCTGATCCTAACACTCATTATTAATTACCATCCTTTCCTAAATCAGACAACTTTTTAAATGAAAAAAAAAAATCCCTTTCTATGACTTAGGACAATGAATCGCCCATCATAAAGTATCGTAGGTCTAATGCTACTACTGGAAGCTTACCATAAGCTTAGCAAAAAATTTTCCAAAAGCAGAATCTGCCTGTGTGCCTATAGACAAAACATTTTGATGTATTTATAATATAACGGGGGGCTTTAAAGTCCACATGTTTGGAATACAACCGAGACGCGGCTTCTAAAGAAGAAAACCACAGCTAGTGGGAACGCCACACTTCTGATCATAAACAAGGAGCTGTCCACGTGGCACTGGAGAATCTGGCTTTGCCTGCATCCTCTCATGAGGTACACTAGCAAGCTCTTAACTGATGTCCGATTTTGGGATGTTTCCTACCAGCTATCTTATCGGCTATGCCGCTAAGCCACAGGCTTAGAAAGGTACACTTGCAAAAGAGCTGGCCAACAAACGTTGCCCCTGAGGACTCAAAGCGCACCCACCAGGCCACATCCTCATTCAAAGAATGACTTTCAGTAGAACCATTCTGTACACACATGTCGCGTCCTTCTTGAAGGCCACCGGAAGACCAGTTACATAGGGCGTGAGCTTTGTTTGCAGCTTATTGTACAGGATCTGGCGGGAGTAATGCCTGCTTGAGTGTGGCTGGTAGGGTAATAATATGGGTGTAATTATTTATAGTTTCAACTTGAACATTTCACCTACAATGTCATATGGTGTGCTTGAGTGTTATATTGTTATGTTACAGAATTACATGCTTATGAGGTTGTAATAAAAGATTTTATAATAAAAGAAGGGGCATTATTTGTGCTGGACCCTGTATTTTTAAGATCCAATGGTCAAGAAAATAACAATCTTTTCAAAAACAAGCCTCCGTGTCGGGGCAGCAGAGGAGGGAAAGAGCAGGTAAGGACATATTCCTCAATATTACATTCAGTGATTTCTATAATTAATGAGTTTGACAATCATCATTAATGAGGGGAGACTTGTGAAACTAATAGAGGATTCAGCAAACTGAGATGATCTGTGACCCACAGGAGCCAAGTGTCTAAAAGGACACTTGAACAATCCACTCAAAGTTCATTTTAAGAACCATAAAGCTAATGCCATATTCTTGAAAGACACATCCTAGATTAGGTTTACCTGATTAATATTAAAGAAGAAGTTCTAAAAACATATGTAAAAAATAAGATGTAGGCCCTGGCCGGGTGGTTCAGTCGGTTGGAGTGTCTTGCTGGACACCAAAAGGTTGTGGGTTTGGTTCCCGGTCAGGGCACATACCTAGGTTGCAAGTTTGATCCCCAGTGGGACGTGTACAGGAGGCAACTGATCAATGTTTCTCTTTCCCATTGATGTTTCTCTTTCTCACATCGATGTTTCTCTCTCAAATCAATAAACATGTCCTCGGGTGAGGATTTAAAAAAATAATAATACATAGGATTTCCATCAATTTTAAAGAAAAAGGAAAGAGAGGAGGGTGCTTCTGAACAACCAAGACAACTGAAATTGGCGCAGCTAAAGGAACCGAGGCTTCCAACTAAGCTACACGCGGGGCAGCCCAAGCTGGCACCTCAGAGACAGGGCACAACCCTCCACAGTCCGGAGCCAGTGGGTGGTGGGCATGCTCAGTGCCCGAAGGGCTGCTGGGTGCAGTTGCGTTTAAACAGTGGGAAATAAAAAATATTCAAGTCGTAAAGTCGCTAGGAGCTCCCCAGGTGAAAGGTAGGGTCATAAATCTAAAGTATATATAATTAAAGTAAGAATTCTATGTTTGAAGTCCATAAATTCACAATGTTTTGCCCTGCACTACAATTTGAATACATCAAATAAATCCCCACCAATTCAGGTATTTTTAACTGGTCAAAAACCATTTTGTTTGTGAAGTTGTTGAACAAAGGACACGTTCTTTTCTTTCGTTGCTAGAAAATATTATCCAACGAGTCTGGGAACTGGTTAGAGAATGCAAATATTGTAACTGGAGGAGGGAGGGGGAGGAAGGGGGAGGTAAAGGGGGAGGGGAGAGAGGGAGAAGGAGGAAGAGAGAAAGAAGGAAAGAAACGAAAGGAGAGGAGAGGAGAGGAGAGGAGAGGAGAGGAAAGGAGAGGAGGAAGGGAACGAGGAAGGGAAGGAGGAAGGGAAGGAAAAAAGGAAAGAAGGAAAGAAGGAAAGAAGGAAAGAAAGAAAGAAAGAAAGAAAGAAAGAAAGAAAGAAAGAAAGAAAAGAAAGAAAGAGAAAAAGAAAGAAAGAAAGAGAAAAAGAAAGAAAGAAAGAAAAAGGAAGGGACCCTGTATTTTTAAGATCCAATGGTCAAGAAAATAACAATCTTTTCAAAAACAAGCCTCCATGTTGGGGAAGCAGAGGAGGGAAAGAGGAGGTAAGGACATGTTCCTCAATATTACATTCAGTGATTTCTATAATTAATGAGAAGAAAGAAAAGAAAGGAAGAAACAAAGAAAGAAACAAAGAAACAAAGAAAGAAACAAAGAAAAAGGGAGGGAGGGAGGGAGAAAGAAGCCAGCCGTGACACAGAAAGGAAATGGGGTAATGGTGGTCAGGGCAAAAAAACGAGCAATGTGCAAATGTCTGTTGTAACCCAGTTTGACCACTGACACATGTGCTCTGAAAGAAGTACAGCTCTACGTGCATCTCCACGTCTGTTGCTAGGTCTCATTTTAGCTGGAGAGGGGCACATTTAGAGGACATTCAGGCATGCAGGTATATATAAGTGACACTTTCTCCTCGTAGGCTACCTGAGAGTCTCAGTAAACCCAACTAGATTCTGAATTCAGGGGGCCATTCCATATAATTCCTAGAAACTAAGAATAGTTCTAGAAACAACAATGAGCCTTAAAAACATGGTCAGGACTTCCAGAATGATCTCTTTACTCCCCCACTGTCTGTCTGCCACTGCAGCTCAAGCCAAAAGGCTATCCTGTGAATGATGCCATTGGCTGGCACCCAGGTATGACCTCCTCGGGCTTCTGAGCTCTGCGCCTCTCCCACGCCCCTGGCAGCACCTCTCAGCTCTCACGGAACCTACAGCAGTAGCTTCAGGGGGTTGTGGGGCTCTCAGCTCCTGCAGTTCCTTTTGTTGGGACGTGAAGGCACTTTGGCAGAGGTCGGCATTAGAAGGAATAAAAACACAGAAATGGTGATGCCCACCTGACCAGTCACGCTGGTTACACGTGGGAGGTTCCCAGAAGTAAGAGGTGTTTCCTGATACAATTCTAAGGGATAGACCTGATCAACTGGGTTTAGATACACGGTTTGTAAACGGGTTATTTTAAAGAAGGTGGGTTTAACTTCCAGCCCTTGCACCTCTCTCTAGACGGGGAATTCAGACTAAAAGGAAAGGTCACGTCGCAAGTCCCACAGCTACGTTTGGGTGACTTACCTCAACTTCCACCTTTGTGAAGGGCTGGCAGAAGGTGAGCACACAAAGCTGAAAGCTGAAGAGGAAGAAGAGAAGGTTCCCTTTATAAGGAAATAAAAGGATTGTCTAATGTTCTTAGCAACCCCCTTCTCTACACACAGCACCCCTGGTCACATGTCATACATACTGGGTGTGTAAATGCCACAGGGCAGCTTTATCACTTCTTGGGCTCGGACAACTATTTTTGACATTCAAAAGTTTAATCACCATACACAATACCATATATGTATCTGTGAGTCAGAGCTACAGCTCAGCAGACTAAACACCAAATTTGAAGTCTCCTGGACAACTCAGACTCACAGGCCTAAGTCCCTAGCGAAACTACCCCAAACCACATGACAAGGTACAGAAATGTGTTTACAGGATGACTCCTGGGAGGAATATTACATTACTAAACTCTTTTCCGATATTTGAAAAACAAAATCAGTTGGCCTTTCTTAAAAGCGGAAACTTTATCATAGTGGTCTCAGTTACTAATAAATGTTTTCATTGTGGGGAAATTTTCTGAAAGGTTTCGAATTTCACTGTAAGGCTAGACTAAGGTTTTCATGAAGGTGGTTATAATCAACCCTCTCAAAGATAATTTTTGAAATAGCTGCTCCATCCCGAAGCTTTCTGGTATATATTTAGGCTCTCTGGATAAGATTTCTATGGGATTTTAATTTAACCTCGTTTAGACAGATGACCCAGAAAATCTGGCAGAGTGGATTAAACTACATGTTTATGAAAATAACTAACCAACCTTTTCTTTTCTTTTTTTTTTTTTCTGTTAAGAAACTAAAATATGCCCTGACTGGTGTGGCTCAGTTAGCTGGGCATCATCCCACAAGGTAAAGGGTCACTGGTTCAATTCCCGGTCAGGGTACATGCCTGAGGCAACCGATCGATGTTCCTCTCTCACTGATGTTTCTCTCCCTTTCTCTCTCCCTTCCCCTCCTTCTAAAGATAAATAAATAAAATCTTTTTGAAAAAATAAACTGAGATAAGATTTAACTTTAAATATCACTTGAAGGGATGTAGGACAAAAATTTTAGGAAGTTAAACAAGGAATTTAGTTAAAGAGGAAATTTAGGAAATCTACCAATTTGATAATTAATGATAAATTTTTATAGTAAGTATCAGTTCTCTAACCTTCCATATGCAAGGGAAAAAAATCTTTCACTATCAGCCTCAAGCAAACAAAGAGAATTCATATTATCTGCCTTAGAGTATATTATTCTTTCATTGCTTAATTAATTAACTTATTTATTTATTTTTAATAAAATGACTGTTACTGTAAGTCAATTGACCAACTTTCTTTGGGGAACATGTAAGAGAGACACCGCAGGGACTGTCATGAACACCAGGGTTTTTTAACTGTTTAAATTGTGTTTTGGAAGTTTGTGATTTGAAGAGAGAATTCTATTCTGAAAATTCTGAATGCTGTAAAAAAAAAAAATTAAACCACATCTAAGATCTCATTACACCTGTGCTGTCCACACTACACACAAACCGAACACCACTTCTTAGACAGACAAAAAACAGCATTTCCACAGCCGGCCCTTCTCTCCCACAAGTGTATTAGCCCTCTCCCTCAGGGTCTCTGCTTTGGGGCAGAATTTCTTCCTTGGAACGGGAGCCCAGGGCAGCACTTGGAGCAAAGGCGGCTAAGGACCTTGACTTAGCAGCAACAGATACGGTGCCAGCTCTGCCATGAAGCAGGTCGGGAGACCGAGGTGGGAAGTGGGGTTCCCACAGGTGAGTGTAGGGTGGCATTTGGATGAAACCAAGTTGTGCCTTTTGAAGAATTCGTCTTGGTTTCTAAGGCCTAAGAAATTTTTAACTCTGACCATATGTTTTTCCTCTTTCTTTTCTGAATTCTCTCTCCTATTTCCTTTCCCCCTTTATCACATACTTCTGAGGTTAGAAGGCGAGATGAACTCAAGTCCTCTATTTTCTAACCCTGATCCTCCTTCTGGAAAAGCCTTCTCTTATTTGACCTTCAGATCTACCTGGGGAAGAAAAGTCGTATTGACTGAGCAGTGAACCCAATGTCACTGTCGCCTCAGGGAACTCGACTTGCAAAGGCCCAAAAGATGACACTTAGGATGGCACGAAGGCCTTAGGAAACACAAACATACCCTCCCCCTGATTTTTAGGCCTTTTTTTCTAAAATGCCCTCGCACCCCTTGTTTCCCTCATGTTCCCTTGTATAAAAGTGGAAAACCCGTCATTCAAAGCCAGTAGTGCCATCGGACACGCATTCTAGCCAAACAAATAAGTGAAAAAGCTGATCTCCTAAAGAGTTAACGCGATGCCTACGTAGCCCTCGCGATTTGGGTTCTTCGTTGTCGGTATTGTTTACTTCAAGGGCTGGAGCACACGGGGCACAGAAGCATCTTGCGTGTGGGTCAACATTAACGGCTGGGGCTGGCTCATCAGTCACCTGCTCCGACGCCCATTCATTATTGCAAAGCAATTCACACACACAAAACGGAAAAAGTAAGTATTAAAAAAAAAATTGGACTTTCAGGAGCCGTTTGGATTGTCTAAAAGGTTAGTCTAAAGGAGCCCACGGTATACCTTAAGGCAAACGGTTTCCTTTTAAATTATTTCCAAGTGGTGGTCACTGGTCCACCAATAATGTTTCTTGAATTCTACAGATAACGTATCAGCAGGCATTTCTGGGAACGCCCCTGGACAAACACAGTGTTTTACACGGTTCCCACCAAAACGTCCGCAGGCCGCCAGAGAGAAGGCGGGACTCCACTTGCTCTGTTCCCTTTAAAGTCCTATTTCTCTTCAGCTTGCTTAGTAGCGGAACTGTAAACTCTCCTCTCTGTGAAGGGTTTTCAGGAACTGCTGAGGTCTGTGCCTTGGCGGCCCCAGGCCGAAACTGAAAGCTTGATTAGCTATTTTCTCAACTCCCATTTCAGGTCTTATGACTGAACTGCTCTGGGTTGCCTAAGCCAATGTTTAGAAAAATAACGATGAGGACGTGAGATTAGGCTAAATCTTCAAGGAAAATGAAACTACAGAATGAAAGCTAGCTATGATGCACACTGGGTCACTGGTTTGTTAGAATGTTTCTTAAAAGTGGGTAGGTAAAGATTTAAGACCCATTAGAGCACGACATGGCTAGGCTCCTGAACATGAAGCACGCTGGGGGTTAATGGGTAAGACAGTTGTGCTCTGTATAGAGATTTATCAGTTACAAGATTTAAGGATCCCTTTAGAAATCTTTACTTTCATGAAACAAAGTCCTTTTATAAAAAACTTTTTCTTCACTAGAATAAAATGTAAATAATAGATATGAACGACTTACAATGTATATCCTTGCCAAGTCCAAGTCACGGTGTCCTAAAATAACAAAAGGATTTAAACTGTTAATTCAGAGAATACCAAATGAAACAAAAACCTGACTTTCACACTGGCATTCATGTACTTTATGAATGAAAAGCACTATGTTGAAAAATAAAACAAACATGTTTGCATTCTTGGATTATACACCTCCATGGCAAAGATCTGTCTCCCTTATATGACCACTTTTTCATGGTGCTAAATTGCTCTGAATTTTTAAAAACCTACTGTGCATGCTTAGGTATTTTTCACTGAATATGAACATATCTGGATAATGAATTTGCTTACAAAACCCAAAATACATCAGTTTTCAAAAAAAGAGAGTAATTCGGGAGAAAAGATTTAAGTAATGCAAATTGAAGGAATTTGAATAAATGACAAATGCAAGCCCACAGTCAGAGATACAATGAGGTAAAGTCTGATAGATTTTAACTACAGGAGTCCAAGGCTGAGAAACCAGACACTGAATAGAAAGCTGTCTTGATCAAGAACTCTTAATCTGAAATAACACAGGTCATTGCCTTTTTTATGTAAATTCCCTAGTAAATAAAGTTTCTCTCAGAACCAAAACATCCTCCAAAAACTTGTGCTTGGGGAAACGGTGACACAATCAATGTCTAGAAGACAGCCATGTGCCTAGCTGGAGCAGAGGGGACTATTTCCTGAGCCAACTAGGGACTTCTAGAGGGATTTAGGTTCTTTCCAAATATTGTCTTATGTAAGCTACTTGCCATGAGTCACACAGCTAGTAAGTACCGAGCCAGCAACTAGACGCCAAGCTTATCCCAAATTTACCCTGCCTCTTCGATCCTTGTCCGCCAGTGATGACCGGTGAGTTAGGAAAAGTGTCCTCCTAGGCTTAATGAAAATCACAAAACTATGAAAGTTTTCTATTGAGGCTCTGAATCGGAGACTTCATCATATCATCATAGGGACAATAGAGCAGAAGCTAAGGAAGTGTTCTCCTATGGCTTCCTAGCAGCGAAAACAGAATGCAACGCTGGCATCAACAAATATCCTATCTTGCCAACATTTAAAAACCAAATATGGCAAGGAGAATGAGTCTTGCCATCTGCTTCCGCCATTTATCCATTTAGGTCTTCAGTCAGACAGTCAAAGGGATCCTGGGGGCCGTGTGCTCTTTGGAATGTTGGACAGCCTTTTCTGCAGTGAAATTCGATGCTTACCAGCTTGTTTGGGTATCTGAGGAGGACTGGCTGCACGGGGACTCCTGGGATGAAGGCTCCTATAACCATGACAGAAATTTTAGAACGTATTCTTTGCATGAGCACAAGCTTTACAATAGAGAAAAAAAATTAATAAAAAATGACACACATATACTGAATGTGTTAAGAGTACAAAAAAAAAAAAAAGAACTGGTTGCTAAATGTTGGTAAATCCCTAGGGTTACCAAAATGAGAGATTTTGAAAATTCAGAATTAGGTAAGCAAAATATGAAATGCTGTGAACAAGTCACATAAAATATTCATTTATTTATATCTCCACTTGTTTTCATTTTCCAAATATCTACTATTCTACAGGATTTTGTTTTTTTAAGTGATGATAAAGAGAAAATAAGAAAATCTAGACGAAACCAAATGCCTGAAGCAGGAATGATCACAGTTTCCAGAAGCAAGTTCTGACTTTGGCTTTGGGCACTCCGGCAGCCGGTACAGGGACACGTTAAAGCAACGCCAATGGTTATGAAACTACAATAAAACTAACATCGCCATGAAACACACAACTCGAGAATATTAAAAAATGAAGTGAACCTTGGAAGGTATTAAAATGATAATCGACATAGGTTCTCTACTTGATGACACGGGACTCCACATGTCTGTGACAGTACCCATGGAGGAAAAGAAAAATCCGCCAGTGGCTCTGCTCTCACTCGTGCGGGCGTGCGCGCACACACACACACACACACACACACACTCTCTCTCTCTCTCTCTCTCTCTCTCTCTCACTCCCCAAGGAAGAAAGGGCTATGATACCAAAAGAGAAAGTACAGAAGTGCACTCTGTGGCTTCTCAAGGTTAAGAACTTTTTCTCGCAAAGGAGAAATGCTCAGAGAAAACCAATGAGTCACTTCGTGTGTTACTATCGAATCATTCAAGAAATCGTCCACACTACTTTGTCACAATACATAATTTAATTTATCTCACCTGGTTTAAAAGTAATCAAACAGGAGCGATTAGTACAAGTACCTTCTGGGAAAACTAGTATCTTGGGAGAAAAGGAATAGATTTAATATTTCAGTCTAATTAATAGATTAGCTCATTATTCACTTTCTTATTACTTCACAGACAGCTGCCCATTCTTATCAAACGAAGCCCGAATCGAAGGCTAACCCTTGATTCCAATGGAAGCTAGAATCAGATGATAGGTTATTGGATTTCCTCTAAAAGTGTAGTCTGATCATTAAGATAATTAGAAAATAGATTAAAGCTTCAAATAGAGTATACACTTAGCAAATGTTTCTTGATAGTACTTAGGATCTGCATAGACTCAGAAGATGAGGACCTCAGTCACGGTCAAGTGCACATTCAGGTAATGTTACACTCTTCCTGCTGCTGCTGGGCACCCTTAACCGCGGCATTTCCTACCTCTTTGTTTCAGTTCCCCCATTAAATGACACTCCCCACACACACAGGGAATTTGGAAAGCTGCTTACAATGTGTTGTATGCTTACTTGAATTAATTACATATGAAACACAATTTAATATCTTTTCAAGGAAATATTTTTAGCTTTTAACATACTCGCTTACGTTTTCCATGTGAAAGACAGACAGTAGTCAGTTCCCCATTAGCTGAATGAAATAACAGCTTGATTTTCTGAAGTGTTTAGAAGTTAGCAATGAATAAACTGCCGAGCACAATACATAAAACACAATAGAAAATGCCTGCTCCCTTAGCTGTTAGTAAGGCGTATTTTATAATAATTAGAGAGGGAAACATCATTAGACTAAATTGTCACCATAAAAGATTATTTGTAAAATTAAAATTATGAACAGGTGCCATTCTGTCCTCCAATGAAAAAAAGACAATTGGTTTCCTATGACAATGGGATCCAATATCAAACATGATTCATTCAGTGGCCATTCTATAGCCACACTATTAACAAAGGCTCATAAAGTCTCAGAGCTGGAGGGGGCATTAAGAGTCATCTAGCATTTCTAATGCTGGAATTCTTTCCACAACATCCCCCACAACTGTTTGCTCAGCAAACGCCTGAAAATTCCGGAAAAGGACTCCAAATCAGATGATTCTACTTCTGGACAGAAAGTTCCTCGAGTTGTGCAAAATGAGCTGAAATCTACCTACGTGTTAACTTTCATCTGCTACTCCTGGATATATTTGTTGATCCAAAGAGAAAAATGGAACCCGTATTCCAAATGCCACTTCTTCCCAGTCACTTTTTAAACCTTTCCTCGCGTGCCTTGGTTTCCACAACCTCCTGGCTGGTCAAAGACTCACTGGGCACTCTAACATCTACCTAGCATCATGGATGGCCAGCCAGATCACTGCGGGGCCCTCAGTTCTGCCAGCCAACACTGGCTTTCCCCTGGGCCGAGGTAGAGGCATACTTACCAGTACTGTCCACGGGGCTTCCTTTACACACCCATTCTGCCCCTCCCTCACCTTCCAGAGGTAGTCATTCCAGGGGAAGGGGGTGCTGAGATGGTCAAGTTTGAAAAGGTTCTCCAGGTGACTCTGATAGAGCCCCCGGAACTGAAAAGCACTATCTCAATATACTTCAGATAAGGGGAAAGATCTTAATTACATTTTTAGTAAACCCACCGTACGGCTGGGTATGACTGAGCGTTAGCATCTCATCTTTTTCAAGGTAAATAAACGCAAGAGATAGGGAGTTACTTTTCATAAGCCACAGTAAACACTGGTTCAGAGAGTTTGGAGAATAAAAAAAGAATGATACTTGTAAGTCCATGGAGTGTCTCACGGGGAGAAGGACTTCTTAGGGTTCCCTCACTTATTCTGCTTCTCTTATGCTAAGGACACCTCACACAAGGCGGCCCCAAGATATTGCTGGCTGTGGGGCCAAATGAATATGATTACAAATGTACAATAAATGGACTCTCAATGTATTTCCGTCCGCATCTGTCATGTTTTACCTGGGGCCATTCCCCTCCTGATGTTGCTCGCCGTATTATTTCATTTATTGTGTTTTTTCGGGAATCCGGGTCTACGCGGGACACCAACACCGGCTGCAGCGCCCGTAACAGTCCTTTGAAACGAAACAAATGCACAACCAAGTCTTTTTTTTTTTTTTTTTTTTTTGGCTAAAGCTACCAAAATAATAACACTGGCTCGATCATTACACAAATTTTATGGAAATTAAAATGAGAGCAAAGAAAAAAGACTTTAAAAATACTGTCTAACACAAGGTTTATTAGAACTTAGTTTCTGGTTTCAAAACGAGACGTGGACATTTTATACCTAAAAAATTGTTCATTGAGCCCTGGCTGGTGTGGCTCAGTGGACTGAGTGCTGGCGCGCGAACCAAAGGGTCGCTGGTTTGATTCCCCACTCAGGACTCATGACTGGGTTGCAGGGAGGGTCCCCAGTAGGACCACATATTGATGTTTCTTTCCTTCTCTATTCCTTCCCTTCTCTCTAAAAATGGGTAAGTGAAAACTTTAAAATAAATAAATAAATAAAAATAAAAAATAAAAAACAGTTCATTGATTTAACAGAAATTAGCAGTAGGAATATTAAAAAAAGGATATGCAATTTACTTCCTAAAGGTCTTCTTCCTTAACTGACATTAAATCTTTGAAATGTGCTACAAGGTCATCTGGTTTTATTTTAGGGACATCCTGAAAACTGATTATATGACTTCATGGTACACAGGAGTCAGAAGCTATTATTACTCATTTTACTAACATTTTCAGCACAACAGTCTTCTAAATACATAACTGCCTAGCACATGCAAAATAAAACTCAATTTATGAAAAATCCATTGCCACATGATTTTTCAGGTAAATGCCTTATGACTTAAAGCAGGGAGTTAACATTGAAAAGGAGTGTCTTTCTCAGCTGAATGACAAAGCTGCAAGAATCACTATTATTTCTGCAGGGTACCAAAGCAACATTGGGCAACTTTCATACTCATTCTCTCATCATGTGATGCTTGAAAAGGCCTTGAAACACAAGGGAAAGTTACTTGGAGACTAATGCCCCAGGGAGAGCCCCAAGCATCCAGTGGGAAAAGCATTTCACTTGCTTTGTTATTTTTTTTTTTTTTATGACAGGAAGCACTTATTGTTCCACATCATAATTTTCAAAGAGTTACACACTGGTCCCTCATGGAGATTTGGGGGAAATGAAGAAAACAGAGTTTGGAGACAAAATGTAGTATGTTCATCAGCCTAATACCCTGGAGGGAAATTCATGAAATAGCATGCAGTGGGTGTTTTCACTGCTTCAATTCTCTCTCCCCAAAACGAAGAAAAAAAACATCAAGTATGCTTGGTATTTGAAAAGCTGGTCTTTTCTATATAAGAACAGAAAGAGATGATGGTACAGGGATAAAAATAAGATTTTAAAAGATATATATGGGCACATATATAGGGGAGTCTAATGTTATTTTTTCATCAAGTCATTCTTTCGACATAGTGCCTCATTAAAAGAAAGCGGATAAGTTTGAAATCTTTCATTATTTTCAAGTTTCTGAGAAGTCTACCAATAAACTACAAATGATTTTTTAAGTTTAACGCATGAGCACGAAACTAGTCAATGCGTGTTACCTTACAAGTACTTACTGCCAATCAGAGGGACTTGCACGTTCTCGTCTCGAGAAACCATGGAAGGCAGCCCCGCTACAACACAGGCGACCCCATCAAAGAAGGTGGAATGAGGGGCAACAACAAAAATGGGCGCTTCCACGTGACTTGCGACCTTTCCTTTCACAGTCACTATGAATCCCATCGAAAAGAACATGGCGCGACCCAGAAACTTCAAAACTGGGTGAGTGATTTTCCTTTGAATATACACATAGAAAAGACAGAATTAGCTTTGCTCATTGCAGCTAATGCTGCGCTTTACTTTAGAACACAATGTAAAAATGGGAACATTATCAGAACACTTCATTTGAAAATACATGCTGAGAAGAGGAGCTCACACTTCCATGGAGCACTGTCTGCCAGGCACTATTCTAAATACGCTACGTATATTAATTTCTTTAACCCTCAGCCCAATTTTATAAAATAGGTATTATTTATTATTACCCCCTTTGCACAGATGCGAACACTGAGGCACAGAGAAGTAATTTTACTGAGGACATATGGCTAATAAGTGGCTCCGTTTTTCTGGGACATTAAAGCGAAAAGAATGAATTTTCAAAACACGTCCCTCTGAGAAATTCGAGGCAGCATTGCCCTTCAAAGCAGCCACCTTGGGAATCTGCATTTGCCTAACAAAGATGCTGCCCTCCCCACCAACACTTTCAGAATTCTCTGCTGAAACTGTCCTCAGGGTGATTTGAGGAACAATTTTTTAAAAGTCGGTCTTCTCAGATACCATCAAGAATCTTAAGAAAATTCACTCTCTCACTTCCTGGGAACAGAGGTGCACTTAAACAGTCCCAGAAATCTAATGGCTTCCCTTTTCAAAAGAATCTGTCATTAAAGATTAATTCATTCATCAAACTGTGCCAGGAACTGTGTTGGACACACGAGACAAGTAGGGCCCAGTCTCTGTCCTCGACGAGCTTAAATGAGTGGGGAAATGAAAATGTATTCCTGGGCATCTCAGCATGCAAATAAGTATATAGCTTCTCATGGAAAACAAAAATACTATGTATATCCTGCCCTCAGACAATGGATGAGAGCTTTAAAAAAAAATGGATGCCCTACCTAATTTTCTCAGCCACCTTGTCATGTCTAGGGAGGAACTATTAAGCAACGAGCTACTGAGGAAGTTGGTCTGGCTTCTATTTCACAGCAAGGAGAAGTGAGACACAGAGAAACCAACCCTCCCAGAGAGCACAAACAAATGACCTCCTCTTCTCCTTCTTGCCCTTTCGGTTAGAGTTCTCTATTTATGTAAGGATACAAAGCTCACCCTTTCATGATTTCTGATTCATAGAGATGTAGCTTTTTACAACTACATTCCAAAGTATCCCTTATTCGAAGTTGTTAAACACGTCTACTTAAAATGTTTTTTTAAAAATGGCGACAAGTCTCGCGCTGCATGATAACCCCAATGCTATCTGTGTGAAAGGAGGTAGGGATGCTGGTTTCGCTGACAAAACTACGACTTTCTCTTCCAACATTCATTTGATCTGTTCTCTGGATATTTACGCTATCCCTTCCATCATCATAGGCTTCCATAAGCCATCAACAATAGTAATCAAGGAAAAATCGAAAGGAATCAGTGAGTGACGGGAAGTATCACTTACAGTATGTTTTCAGTGACTACAGCCTTGGGTTATAAAACAAAGGGGTATGATTTGCAAGGACTGGGGTGACACGCATTTCCCCCCAAGGTATTGCCGGTCTTGTGGTCCATGTTGACATTTGTTCACTAGCACATGAATTGAACAGCAAACTGCGTATTTCTTAAAAAGTTTCTAAAACAGCATTTCCTCAAAAGTTTTGGAGGACATATTCTCATTTGAGGTTTGGATGTGAGGAATAGACCCCGGTGTACAAACAAACAAAAAAATGTGTACAGCTTCAGAGAGTTTAACAGTGCCCTAAAGGCCACTGATGGGTTTCTCTGATATCCAAGCAGTGCGTGTGAAGAGCCTTCCCTTTCAGGACATAAAACATATGGCAACAAGTGGGTTCTGCCTGATGGGAATGAGCTTTTACTAGTAACTTTAATTCATCATCCGTCTATTCTCCAATAACATGCTAATTACATAAGGCTGGAAAAGCAGTTCCAGGGGTCTCGATGCTAATGTTTAATAAAGCTAAGTTATACTGATTAATCGTTAAAACTGTTGTTAATAATAATCACTCAAGTAATGAATAAAGATAGTATAACTGATCCACTTAATTATATCACTTAATAAAGTACAGTGTGTAGTTATTATAGAAGGACAAAAACTGAGGGAAAGAAAAATAAAAAGCCAGGTATTTTTCAACTTTTATGGTTTAGCTATACTAACTGGGTCTTTGAGAACCAGGGATCTATGACTTTTTGCCAATAATTCAGAAAACAAAATATTTTAAGATTAGGAAGGGACACTTTCAACAGAAGATTATCTGTCCTTGGGCGGTAATTTGTACATGTGACAAAGTAAGAATGGTTTCATCTGAGAAACAAAAATAAATAATTAAAACTCAGTAGGTAGCAGTGAGGTGAATCTACCGATGACCAAACTATGATAAACTCTTCTTTATCTTGGTTTACCTATATAGACATAACTATTTCTTACCTCCTCCAACCAGTGATTGGATGGGTCATCTTTTCAGGACTGCACACTGTTGAAATTGCAGCAAATGGCCATGCCAGTACTAAAACTAACGCAAGGAATAAGGCACGAACTGGAAGCAGGAAAATTCCAAGGAAGAAAATCTGAAAGTCCAAGTTGATAAAAAGAAGTGGCTGGATCATTATAAAATGTCACTGGCAAGGTCTGAGAATGTCAGCCATGGTGGATCCTGGCCAACAGTTGGTGTTGATAGTCTTTTTAAAATATCAATTTTATTAAGACATCATTTACATAAAATAAAATGCACCTACTTTAAGTGTAGGGAATATGAGTTTTTCAAATGTATATTGCTACAGAAACCCTACCATAATCAACACAGAACATTCCCGTCACTCCAAAAAGGTCCCCTGGGCCCCTCGGCATTCTATACGCCCTTCCCCAGCCCTTGGCAACCACCGAGGCTTTCTTTCACCATAGTTTTACCTGTTCTAGATTGTCATATAAATTAAATCACACAGTATGTACTTTTATGTCTGGCTTCTTTCACTTCATATTTTTGAGATTCAACTGTGCTGTCCTGTGTATTGGTAATATAGCCTTTTTGATTGCAGACTATGATTCCATTGTATAAACACACAGGTATTACAATTCAGCAATCCATTCATCTTTTCTTGGGCAGTTGACCTATTATAAGTTTTTAGCTATTATGAATGTAGCTCCTATGAACATTAATGTTCAAGTCTCTGTGTGAACATCTATTTTCACTTCATTGGGAGTGAAATGGTTGGGTCAGGGGATGCTTAACGTTATAAGATACTGCCCAACTGTTTTCCAAAGTGGTTGTACCACTTTACATCTCCACTGACAAAGTAGGAAGGTTCTTGTAGCTCCACATCCTCTCCTGTATTTGGTGTTGTCAGTCTTTGCAGCCATTCAAGTGCATGAAAAATGCTACTTCTTTGAGGTTTTAGCGAATACTTCCTTGATAAACAACGATGTTGAGCGCATTTTTCAGGTGTTCCTTGGTTATTCCTTTAATTTCTTATTTTAAGTGTCTTTTCGAATCTTTGGCCCATTTTACTGGGTGGTTAGTCTTGTTCTACCAAGTTGTAGGGGTTCTTTATATGTTATATATAAAAGTCCTTTGTCAACATACATATTGAAAATATTTTCTCAAGTTCCACGGCTTGCCTTTTCAATTTCTTAATGGTACCTTTTGATGAGAAGAATTGTAACTCTGATGAAAACTAATTTATTTTATTTTTATTCTTTTCTGTGTCCTTTCTAAGAAATCTTTACCGACCTCAAGGTCATGAAGATATTTTCTGTTTTCTTCTTCTAGAAGTTGTATGGTTTCAGCTTTTGTGTTTCAGCCTACGTCTATCTAAAATTATTTTTCTGCATGTGGTGTGCAGTAGGGATCAAGATTTATTTATTTATTTTAATTTACTTATTTATTTTTAGAAAGGGAAAGGCAGGGAGAAAGAGAGGGAGAGAAACACCAATGTGTGGCTGCCCTCTGTGCACCCCCCCACCGGGGACCTGGCCCACAACCCAGGCATGTGCCCCAGACCAGAAATCAAAACAGAGGCCCCTTGGTTCACAGGTTGACACTAAATCCACTGAGCCACACCAGCCAGGGCCAAGATTCATTTTTATCCATAGATTTACCTAGTTGTTCCAACACCATTAGTTGAAAAGACTTGACATTCCCCAATGAATTTTCTTGGCATCTTTGTCAAAAATCAACTGAACATATATGTATGGGATCTCTATTCTGTTCCGCTGATCTATCTATTCATCTATCCTGTCAATTTCCCACTCTCTTCATTGCTGTAGCTTTGTAGTAAGTCTTGAAATTGGGTATCTCCAACATTTTCTTCCTCAAACTGTTTTTGGGCCAATCTAGATCCTTTGTATTTCCACATACATTTCAGAATTAATTTGTTGGTTTCTACACAAACAAAAAAGCCTGTTGAGATTTTTATTGGGATACATACGCGCCCTTCATTAGATTGAAGGAAATCCCTTTTATTCCTATTTTACTGAGATTTTTCTCAAACATCAGTAGTTGAATTTCATCAAATGAGTTAACAAAATTCTATTGAAATGATCATATGTTTCTTTTCATATGTTTTGCTAATGTGATGAACTACATTGAAATATAAATTTCTATAAGTTAAACCTAGCTTGCATTCCTGAAATAAACCAAATTTCAAAGGATATATTACCTTTTCCACATATTTCTGTATTCAACCTGCTGATACATTGTTGAGAATTCTTATATCTATGATCATGAAGGAAACCGGTCTATAATCTTCCCTTCTTAACACATCTTTTTCAGACTTCGAAACAATGCTAGCCACATGTTTTTATCTATTATGTCTTCATTTTCATTCATCTCAAAGTATTTACTAGCTATTATGATTTCTCCTTTGAACCACTGATATTTTAAAAACATGTAATTTACTCTCCACACATCTGTGAATTTCCCGAGTTTTCTTGTTATTGATTTCTAATTTATAATTTCAACCCATTGTGGTTATAGAACACTGTATTATTATAATCCTTTTATACTTACTAAGACTTATTTTATGACCTATTATAACTGTCTATCTTGGAAAATATTCCATAGGTACTTCAGAAGAATGTGTTTTCTGCTGTTGTTGGGTGGACTATGTTACACACACACACACACACACACACATATAAAAGTTATAGATGATTATAGTGTTGTTTAGGTCTTCTATTTCCCTGATGACATTGTGTTTCACTGTTCTACCACTACTGCAAGTGGGGAATTGGAAGTCTCTAACTACATTTGCTGAACTGTTTATTTTTCCCTTCAATCTATATGTTTTGCTTTGTGTATTTAGGGTTCTGTTGTTAGATGCATATATGGATATAATTGCAATATCTCCTTGATTAATCAACCCTTTGTCATTATAAAATGTTCTTTTATTTCTAGTTTTCTGTCTTAAAGTCTATTTTATCTAGCATTAACATAGACCCTCCAGTTCTCTATTGGTTACTGTTTCCACAGTATATCTTTTTTGTTCTTTTATTTTCAACCTCTTTGGGTCTTTGGGTTGAAAGTGTGTCTTTTTGGACAGCATAGAGTTACAAACTTTTTCTTGTAAGCTTTTTGGTTAGCTTATTGTTTGCCCCAATCATTATTCATTGCCTCAGGCAGCTGTGCCATTAAACAATTGCCTCTGATTGTTTCTGACAAACACCCGCAGAGAAAAGACCGCAGTGTGTTGGCTCCAAGGCAGGTCAAATAAAAACAGTCTGGCAAATGACCAAGATATAATCTTGAATGGAAGAAATAACCATAGCACAGACCCTGGAGGTAAAGTTGAAATGAGATTATAGCATATTCATATACTATTTACTAACTTTCAAAATGAGCAGCTAACATGGATTTTAACTAAGTGAGTTGTCAAGTATCATGCTACTTATTTTTTTCTGTGCCCCTTCTGGGTTGGCAACAGATAACAGTATTTAACAGTAAACCATTTTTTAGTAACTCTGACAAATTAGGAGGCTTCTCCATCATATTCCCATTGGGTAATATGTCATCTCCATAGGGAGACATTTTTTCAACACTCCCTCAGGGTTATACTCGTCTCTGGATTGTCTTCATTGCACTTACTAAAACATGAAATTATATGTTTTTGTACTTCTTTGTTTTTCTCAGTGAAATGTAAGCTTTAGACAGGTAGGATCCTTATTTCTCTTGTTCACTGCTATATCTCCAGAGAACCCCACTGTGCCTGGCACTCGGTTGGGGATCAACAAATATTTTTGTACGGCAAATGACTCCCACAATTACTACTAACCACTTATTTCCATTCAATGTTCTACTGAGAAAATGAGAGCTAGGCTTATTTCTTCCGTGCCACTGAGTGACAGGCCCTTAAATAGTCAAAAAGAGGAGGGATAAAGCTAAGCCCTGTTACGAGATGCAAAAGTGATAACAGTCCTTAAGCAAGATATTGATCATCGTTCAAGATTAACGTTGAATTCAAGTTAAATTTAGTCTGAATTAATCATATGAAGTCATACTTAAAGTATATCCATCTTTTAAACCGGAAAATAATAGCTAACGTTGTTTTTCAATTATGTCTATTTAAATCTTCCCTTTATCTAGAGACCATTCAAGCCATTAAAATCTATTTTGTATCTGATTTACATGAATTTTTAATTTTTAAAAAATACCCAGGCTACATACAATTCCATTCGATACAAACAGTGAGTTTTTAGTACTACATTAAAAATGTAGATTACAACCCGGCTGGTGTAGCTCAATGGGTTGAGCATCGACCTGAGAACCAAAGGGTCACCGCCAGTTGGATTCCCCAGTCAGGGCACATGCCTGGGTTGTGGGCCAGGTCCCCAGTAGGGGGCGCGTGAGAGGCAACCACACATTGATGTTTCTCTCCCTCTCTTTCTCCCTCCCTTCCCCTCTGTCTAAAAATAAATTTAAATAAATAAATAAATAAATAAATAAATAAATAAATAAAGGCAACAAATAGCATAAGAAAACTGCCAATATTAAGATCAGCAAACAAGCCCTGGCTGGTGTGGTTCAATGGGCTGGGCGTAGTCTCGTAAACTGAAAGATCAGGGGTACAGTTTCTGATCAGAGCACATACCAGGTTGTGAGTCTGGTCCCAGTTCGGGCGCATATGAGAGGCAACAGATTCATGTTTCTCTCTCGCATCCATGTTTCCTTCCCTCTTTTTCTCCCTCCCTTCTCCTCTCTCTCAAATCAATTAAAAAGAAAATTTAAAAAAGATCAGCAAACAATACCAGATTCTTTCACACATTCCCTCACTTAATTTTAACCCTCCTTTGATGTATTATTATTCAAATTTAATAGATGAGAAAAGTGGAGTTTGGAATCAATAAGTAGCTAGACCAAAGTCATACAACTAACAGATGGCAGGGCCTGAGATGTTTTTCAGGACTGGCGATCTTTCCATTACAATATAGCTCTTGTAGAGTTATTTCAAAGTGCACTCTAAACAGTCAAGGCCATACTATATTAAAAAAAAAAAGTTAATTTCCTCTAGGTGCAATATAAATACTTTGATCCTCTTTCAAAAATATGAGGCCAAATAAATGGACAAACTTTCATTTAAATATGAACGATTTGGTTAAAATTAATCTGGAATGATAGTCAATGTACTCAGAAGTGTTTCTAAAATTTTAAGATAGAAAAGGAACATCTATACATTTACAGACTTGAAGACCAAGGTTTCACACATTTTGTTTCTTTACAAAGAGCTATTACTACATTATATTCCTCTTCCTCTCTCACAGCCTTCTTCCACCAGACACTCATCTATCATTACCCCAACCACCACCCACGCCACTCAACCCGCGACCACGGAGAGAACCATGGTCTCAGTGCATTCACGTAGGTTGTACAAAAATTACACTATTTCAAATCCAAAGTAAAGAAACTTGTGATATGGACAAGAAAGCACCAAAACCATTTTTTTCCCCCATACAGGCCACACAGGACATAGTCTATCTTGTTCTTTGATCACTAACTTCACCAAAGAGGAAGTCCAAAGAGTGAGTGTGACTGTTAATGGTAAAAGCAGAGCTTTACAAGAATAAGGAAAGGAAACTTCCTTTCTGTATGTAGTCATTTCAATGGTGGAAGAGTCTGGGCTGCCTCTCATCCTAGAATCTACAAGTGTTTGGGTGAAGACTGATTCAGAACCAAAACCTCTTAAATACCTTAAGCTGAACCCCATTATCCCTTCTCATAGATTCTGACGTCATACCCTTGATGCCCCTGCTCAGCTAAATCATCCCAGAGCCTTACGGGGCTCCGTGGGAAAAAAGAAAAAAAAAAAAAAGGCCTTCCCCAAACTCACTGTGTTATGGTGGGTTGACCCCCACGCTACATTCTCAGGAACTCAAATTTTCATTTCCCCTTCTCAGCATGCAATGAATGCATCCTCTTAGATCCACATGTTCTCTGCATCTTCTCTTCCCACACACCCCCTCAGACCATCCTCCAGGGCGCTGCATGCTCAGACCCACGTCTCTGCCCCTTGCAGACTCATGGCCCCTGCGCAAGTCCTCCTCTCTCAGATCTACACCTCTTTCTTTCTTCCTCAGAGTCTTTGCTTCCCAGGCTCGCGTCCCCCTCAGATGCCTCCCCTGTCACACCTGTGGTACCCTAGGACATCTCACCTCTCACCAGAACCTGCCTCCTCCCTCAGACCCACGCCCCTCATCTGAATATGCCTCCACTTTCTGACCCACGCCCCTCACCTGGATGTGCCTCCACTTTCTGACTCACATCCCTCGCCTGGATGTGCCTCCACTTTCTGACCCACGCCCCTCACCCGGATGCGGGTCCTCTCTCCGACCCACGCCCCTCACCTGGATGCGTCTTGCCGCGCTCAACCGCGTCTCCTGCACGAAGGGGTTGCGCACCGGCGGCGGAAAGAAGGACGCTTGGCGGGGCACCATCGGCGGCCGCGGCCCCGCGATCCTGACCTCCGCGCCCGGTACCGTGGCCGCCACGGCCGCCGCCTCGGCGCACCGGCTCATAGTCCGAGCCGGACCTCAGACGCAACAGAAGGGACTCTCGCGGAACGCGGGAGTCAGGCTCGCAGCCAAGAATCAGTAGGAGCCGCACGCGAGTCCCGGAGCGGTGGAGCCTCTGCGCAGGCGCCGAAGTTATTTGACCCCTCTCTGGTCTCGTCCCGCCCCTCTGGCTCTGAACACGCCCAGTCACTGGCCCCACCCCCTCAGCGCTAGCCCCACCCTCTTAGTTACCTGGCTCTGCCCTTGGGTGATAGCGTTCTGCCCCCTTGGAAGTGTATGTTTTTCCTTCAGACCACCTCAGGCCAGCGAGAATTTAGGCAGAGTTCTCCGCGTTAGGGTCAGGCAGACCTGGACTTCCAGTCGGTTTTACTGGCTTTGTGATGTTGCCCAAATCACCATCTCCATGCCCCTGTTGCCTCCTCCTGCAAAAGGGGAATCGACAGAGCTTCGACCAACAGAGCCGGAATCCAGCTACTGCAGGGGAACCCCTGGGCTTGTACCGTTAAGTGAGTTAATATACCCAGGCTGGGTTTTATTTCTGGTGTACGTTTTGCTTTTGTTTAAACCTGTCTGGGTTGGATGTTTATCACTTAGAACTGAAAGAGTCTTGACTAAGAGAGAAATTGATACCAGGAGTGGACTCGGTTCCACTGAAAACATGGACAGACAGTGGGGAATATTGAGCTACGATTATTAGAAGGTCAAAACAATTATTGCCCTCCACATTAGGTGAGAAATCTGGTCCCCCAAAGGGAAATGACTTAGCCTGTGGTTCCATTCCAGCCTGAGGAAGGAAGCTCAAGGGCCTGTCTGAACCTAAATGGGCGGCCGGGAGGAAGGAGTGAAGGGTTTACCCGGAACCTGAGACGCGTTGGTCCAGCCCTGAGTGGCTGAGAGTCAGATGGAGATGGTGAACCACTTATCCTTGGTGATCAACGGCTCATAGCACTGTAGGCATGTTGAGAGCCTGAACCTGGTCTGGGACAGTCTCTCCTGCAAACTTACCCACCGGAAACGCCGGAATCTCTCAACCCTACCAGATTAGCCATGTAGCCTTCAGCTACTCACTCAACCTCTCTGACCTTGTATTCTCATCTAGGAATGGAAAAAGATAAACTTCTTCCCCATTGGGTTGCAGTAACAATTAAATAAAAGAATGCACTGTGTCATTTTCAAAAAATGGAGTATTTAGCTAGCACGTTGTGGAGGAGCTGAATTTTCTGTGTAACAGAGAACCTTAATGTTATTATAGCCATGATATAAGCTTTCCTAGCCTTGGGGTCTTCAGGTAGGGACTGGCAGACCCTCGTGGCTCTCTGGCCAGATACCTGCACAGAACGCTGTCCCTCCAGGACCCTCTAGGATCTCAGCCATTGGGCAGGCCGTACCAGGAGGAAAGACTCTAGGCCCACCAATGTCACCTCCAGATTCCTGTCCATTCTTCATCCCCTTCCCTACCAGCCTCACCACGAGACGCCTGAAGCAATAGACTCTCTGAGCTAGAAGGGGCCTCTGAAACACTCCCAAGCCTTAAATCACTCTTTTATAGCAGCTTCAGAATTTCTACAGAGGAGGAAATTGGGGCTGGCACTCTGGGAAGAGGAAAAGGTAAGAAGCTAACCCATTAAGAGAAGCCGTGCTTAGAAAGTAGGCCCACAATTCTTCCCTAGCTGCGTTTACCGAGGGTGGCTTTTGGGGAAGTGGGTAAGGGTAATACGGCTGATGAAGATCCTGGGCTGAGGGCTAAAGTTCTTCCTCTAGCTCATCTTTGGCCTCGACTTGGGTTGTAACCTAATAGCTATGGTACCCCGGGCAAACCTACCCACTTTTCTGTGGGCCTTGCTTGCCTCATCAGTAGAAATTGGGCTACTTTGGCCACCCCCTTGAGGCTGCTGTAAAGTCTGAGTGGAGCAATGCCTTCATGGTGGCTGGCCCCCTACTCACAGCGAGGATGCCCTTCATTAGCGTTAGAACTGGGATTATTGTTAATGAAGAAACTGAGACTCAAAGAGGAAGGGACCCTTGAACAAGACCCTGCAATTACAGTCACAGAGTCACTCTCCGCTGCTTGAGGGCTCTGCCCATGGGACAGGGGAACTCCAGCTCATACTACACACTCTGAGGATCTCTCAGACGTCACCTGTGCCCTTCGGGGAGCAGAGGTTTAGACTGTGTAAGTTTCCTTTTCCATGCTCTGTCATAACGGAGGCAAACACTGCCACTCAATTGGTGTCTTTATTCATACCTGTGGACATTTCCCATGGGGAATGGTTGAAGGGCAGGGAGGGGAGGGCTGAGCGATAAGCCGTGGGCTGGTTTTCCTCCAGCCAGTGGAGGACGTGACGGGCTGGGCTTGTACTAAATGGAGTGAACAGGGGAACCATAGCTGGGGGGGCTGAGATGCTTCATGCGGTGACTTCAGACGGCCTGAGTCCTTCTGTCAGGAAATGCAACTTGAAAGTGGAAAACACTGAAAAACCATGGAAAGAAAAGAACAACGTGCATACAAAGCGAACCGCTGATGTAGGGAAGGTCCCAAGGCAGCCAGCAGTGTGAGAAGCCGGGCGTCTGGGTGGCCTCCTGGCCACGCCTCTCTCCCACTGCCCCAGGCCAGGCCAGGCTGTTGGGCCACCAGTGCCCTCTTGAGACAGTCTCTGTTGGCTCCGAGGGTGCTGTAAGAAGGTTGCGGAGGGAGAAGAGCCTGAAGTGTGGCAGCACCAGGGCAGCCCGGGGCCGGGCTGCGTTGAGGATATCAAAGCATCTCTTTGGGGTGGCCCTGGAGGACTGGTGTGGTCCAGAGGAGCAAGGGGCACCTGGGAGGGGGACAGTCAGCACCTTTCCTTGGGCACAGGGCACAGCCAGTCTCTGGAATCTTAAATCACCAGGTGGCGGGGAGAATGCTGATTAACCACAGAACTGAAGGTGGCCAGGCCCATCTAGGTCCTTCCCTGGTGCTCAGGGCCCGACGTGCAGAAAGGGATGGTGACGCGGGGCCTGTGGGAGCTGCGGCCAGCTCAGCAACCCAGCCAGTCGGATTTGATGCTTCCAAACTTCACGTTCTTCAGACTTTGGTTCTCCAGTTTCAGGTAATACACGCCGTTGAAGAAGTAGCTGTGACCTGCAATGGGAAAGGAGAGGGGCTGTGACCACTCTCGGACACTTTAGCACGTGGGAAGCTCCCGGGCGCTTTGGAAGCCTGTGGCCATAGGGAAGGGGCTTTTAAACTCGAGGGGACACTCCGGGGCTGGAGAAAGGGACGTGGCTATGGAAGCAAGCTCTCTGAGCCCCTGTCTTCTTCATCTTTAAGATGGGGATAAAGATACCAGCCTCTTCGGGCTTGCGGTGAGGATGAAGTTAGACAGAATGCAATTGTTTGTATCAGTAGCAGTGCTCTGCCGGGCACAAGCCCCACACTAAGTGCTTTCCCTGTACGGAAGGCGACAAGCCAGGGCGCCGCTCATCTTCCTGGCCCACAGAGGCGGGTTACGTGGCTCACACGAGTTTGTTTTATTTTGTTTTGAACTCTGAACAAGTTGCCATTGTGCAACCGTCTGGAAATCTCGCAAGAAAATTCAGACTTTGGTTTTTTTGCTGCCCTTTAAAAAAGACTATCCAGCAACACTGGACCCTGGTCTTGCAGGGCAGCAAGTCTCAGAAGCAAAGAAGCAACCGTCTTCTGTAAATAAGCCACGTGCTCTCTGGTTTGCCACAGACCCCACCACTCCCCACGGTGTGCCTTGCCTATTTCACTCATTTGTGCTACCGGCCCAGGCCCTCCGGACTTTGGAACTTCTGACATACATAATCTCATTTACTTCCTTTAAAACCCTGGCACATAGTAGGTGCTCAATAGTTGTTTATTCCTGCAGATAACCCTTCACCTAGCCCCTGACAGTACACCGCATTTTGTTGGACATGTAAGACCGTGAGCCATTCACTGGAGGTCAGGGCCATGTGCATAGCCAGTGTAAGGGCTCAAAAAATAAAAAAAATAAAAAACTTTGTGGAATCAAATTAAAATTGCCTCTAACAAGCCAAACTGGACCACTTCCAGGGCCTAGAGAGCTCACAGAGGCCTCCTGAGGAATCTGGTTTTCAAGCTCCAAATTCTATCCTTCGATGACACTGGTTATATAATTCAGCGAGGGACCAGGGGCAAAGTGAGTAGAATGGGGATTTTTGCCACATCAGTAAGAGGGCATGACAACATTTGTCCTATCTCAAATGGAGCCATCCCTCTGCTAAGGGGAGGCGGTGACAAGGCTGGAACCCAAAAGGGCCTGGATCAAGCCCCAGAATGAATCCAGGGCACAGAGCCCATGTTCCTGCTCCCCACCCCCAGGCCTCCCGCCCTCCCCTTCCCTGGCCCCAAGCCCTGCAGCTGCGAGAGGCCTTTCTGGGTCTCAATGCCTGGAGCCTGCTGAGTGAGCAGAGGTCAGGGGCCTGGACGCCTTCCCAGCGCTGGGCTGAAGGGGCTGGTTTGTTTCCCTGGGCACCGCAAGCCTCCCTGCACAATGAGGGAGTGTGTGCTTGTAGGACCCAGGTCCCAGATGGGGGCGGGGAGTCCTAGAAAGTGGACAGAGGCACGGGCAGCTCACCATCACCCTGCAGGTCCACCACCGCGTCCAGGTTATCAGGGACAGCGTTCCAGGCGTCCTCGATGAGCTTGGGGAAGCCGGGGTCCATTTTCTTCTTCACCTCATTGTATCTGCAAGGAAGTGGACATGGTGAGCCAGTGGGGCCTCCCTAAAGGCCACCCCTCCCGGGGGGACCTGGATGGCAGGGCCCGGCTGATGGCTCCTGGGTGGGCCTGGGAAAGCAGACCTAGCCCTGCGGGGAGGCCGCCTGCTGGAAAGGAAAGACGTGTTGTCAGGACTGGGTCTGAATCTCAACTTTACCACCCACTAATTACGTGACCTTCACAGTCCCATAAAAACAAGCTTGTGATTACCTTTAACATTGAAGGGGTGTGTTAAACACTTTTCATTTACTTTCTCGGTCAACCCATATGACAATCCTATGACACAATTATTACCGTAATACCCGTTCCATAGACCAGAGGCTTAACAAGGCTGCCCAGTTTCTAAGTGGTAGTCTGACCCACACCACTCTGGCTCCAGGGCAGCAAGTTATTCTCTGAGCCCCCATTCTACCAGCTGGAAGGTGGGGTTCTGTTTAATTTAATGTATTAATTAACGTGTAAATGAAATAAAATAACACATACAAAGGATCTGGTACTTGGCAGACTGTTCGGGAACTATTAGTTCCCTTACAAACTTCAGTCTCGGCTGCCATGTGATGAGAACTGGGCCAGAAGTCCAGGAACGGGTCCCGCCCTGTCATTCTTGCTCTGGGTGGCTTGGCCAAATTACTGCTTTCTCATCTGTCAAGTGGAGATGACAGCGCATGTCCTAGGAGAGGATTCTGGCTGGGAGAACAGGTTACAATGCAAGGTAGTACGTGAGTCTGAGCCCTGTCAGTCACAGGGTGGACCTCCTGTGGCCTGAGCTGTCCTGCCGGCACAGCCACCCAGGGCCCTGCCTTTAATCCGGGTAAATCCCTTGAACATTGAGTTGATATATTCTTCTTCCTGGCTAGCTATGCTGCTACCTTTTTCCCTTTTGGAGAACTTTTTAAATGCTAGGGTCGTTTCAATTCCTTCCCTTCTCCGCTTAGACTACACCTCTTTGTTATTCTATAAATATTTAATGAGCTCCCACTACGTGCCTGTGGATGGCGCAGTAAATGAGATAGCGTCTTGCCTGCGTGGTGCTGATTTTTCTAGGCAGATCTGTATTTGAATGCCATCTGGCGACAGCCAAGCATTCCTCCCCAGGGCCTCCTAGCTGACTCTCCTTCCCCACGGCCAGCCCGACCCCCTCCACTCCAGACGCCAGCCACAGCTTCTGCTCGGAGCTCCCTTCGACAGGCCCCGCACCCCGAGAACTGCCGGCAAAGCCTCCCTTAATCCTAGCATGCTTCTTGTAAAACCTAACATGCTTCCTCATGATCCGGGGTACCAAAACTAAGTGTCCCAGCTCAAAACCCTTGCACTCCACCTGTATCACCTCCACTGGCCCCTCAACCTACAGTCTAAAGTGATGATGGCTCAGAACTAGGTGTCCTTGAATTGGCCCCCGTTTCTTTCTCTCTCTATCCTCAGAAGTCAGGGCAGGCAGGAATCAACCCCATTTTATAGATGAGGAAACTGAGGCTCAGAGAAGTGCACCAATCTGTTTCCACATTCTTTTCCTCTGGGAAGAGCATGGCATCGTGGCACCAGAAGATGCTCTGAAGGGGCTCATATCTCTTCACCTTCCCCTCTGTCCCCAGAGTCTCCCCACAGTGTCCCTGCTCACTGGCACCCAATTTCGAAAGGTTTCTCTGTGACACTGTACTTCCCCTCTGCAGCTGGTGTTAGGAACACAGACATGTGTCCCAGCCTTTCCACAGGGTATCCTGAAGGCACATCACCCTCGGTTCCCACACCTAGAAGATGGGGCTTACATGAGTATCTACCTCAAATGAGGAATACAGGTGAAATGCACAGCCTCAGGCCTGTCATGGAGTACAGGGCCCGTCCTGAGAACCATTGTTGTCCTATTCAAATGTGTTTATGTCTCTTCCGTAAGCTCCCCAAGGCAGGAGTGACTATTTCTTGACTACTGTCCCTAGGCACCTAGCTCAGTGCCTGGCACATTGGAGATACTGAATAGATAGGGCTTGGCGGAAGTTTCCAGGGGCAGGGGCTGAGCACTCCCTGGCACGAAGGAGGGAATGCCCAGGCTGCAGGCAGCTACTCGGCCTCTGTCCCTCTAGCTCTCTCCCCTTCTCCAGCCAGGGGGTCTCTGGGGCCCCTGCAGACACTGCACCAGGACCAGTCTCTCAAGCTCATCCAACACCTCTCCTGGGACACAGACCTGTCTCTTTTGGAAACCCTGCCCAGAGCCTCTGATAGGCCCTACAGCTCTGCCGCTTACAAGGACCTTGACTTTGGAGGGTGTGCTTGTTGCAGAAACGCACCAGGAGGCAGATAACCCTGCTGGAGACCCAGCGAGGCGCCGTCACAGCCTGACTTGCATGTGTGCACATGTGCATGGGTGTGCCCACTCATGTTCCCACATGGACACGTCTGTTCCTATATGTTTACATACAGAAAGTGCGTTGGGGGATCATTCAAAAAGTCCTTCCAACACCGTGATGCAAAGACACCAGGGTTCTATGAGTCTAAGATTCACGTCGTCTGTGTATCTATCTGTGCCTCTCACTGCCCACACTCTAAGATCGGGAGATTCAGAGCACCTACCACACCAAGACACCGTTCACAGTACGCATGTGTGCCTGGGAATGTTCTGGAGCCTGTGGGCAGAAAGCCCACTCTGTGGTTTCCTGGCTGACTTGTGTTCTTTCTTGAGGCTTGAGATATCAATCAGCTTAAGTTGCTAAGTATCTCAGCAATCTGTCCGGAATTCCATCCTGACAGTGGGCAGCCCAGGACGGAAGCAGCTTCCGAATGCCCAGCAGCTGCAGGCGGGGCTGGTGGGAGGAGAAAGTGGGAGGAGGGAGGACCCTGGTTTGGGGGAAAGCAGGACTGTTTCAGGGATGACAGACCAAGGGCTCCAATGCAGTGGCAGCCACGAGAGGGACATGAGTGGCTGAAGACACCCGGTCACCTGCACCAACACCTCTTCCCACTGACCAAAGGACCCTTGAGGTGCCGTGGAGGGGCACAGGGTTAGAGGACAGGAAAGGCAGTTACGATCCCGGCTCTGTGGCCAACAATACGCATTGGTCCACGGTTTCCTTCTCTGGGGAATGGGGCAAATTTTACTCAAACAGAGGCTGCTTCCCGCTGACCATTCCTAGATATTGGCCCTCTGACCCTTGGCCCTGACCATGGCCTCTCAGAATTGAATCCTTCCCTTTAGATAACCGGGAGCCGAGAGCCGCCTGCTTCCCAGCTGGCCCCGGCCGGCCCGCGCCCCCAGCCCTTGGGCCTGTTGCAGACACACCAGAGGGAACCTGCCGTCTCCTGTGAGGCCCAGTTCGAACGCAGGCCCCGGAGGGAAGCTGGCGCAGCCATCTCCTGCCTTCATCCTACTTCGCCCTCTGCCGTCCCTGCCTCTGCCGCCCCCATTTCTTGGGACCCCGCTATTTTTCAGGCATCGTATAGAAGAGGGACAACAGCATGTTCCCTGGGAGCCAGAATTCCAGGGTCCAGATCCCGCAGTGCCACTGCCTGGCCATGTGACTGTAAGCTACATACTTTTAACCTCTCTGAACCCAAGTGCCTCATCTGCAAAACGGGAATAATGCTGATCATACCTGTCTCATAAAGCCCTTGGAATAATGTCTGGCACGTAATGTCAGCAAGAGAAGCTATTGTCTTCATTTTAATTACCCCCTTCTTTGGTGAGTCAGCCGAAATTGTGAAACTCCAGACCAGAAAGATGTGGGCCCAATCAAGACTTCTGAGAAGGGGAAGGATGTTCTAACCAAAATTGTACCAATAATGTGTACAAGGATGGGTCATCCTCTGATGACTTGTCAAATGGGCTGCAGTCCTGGTAGGTTAGAGACCAGAGAGGCGGTATCCCTGGCCCATCAACCTCTGAACTTGACCCAGGAGGCATGAGGCTGCAGAGTCTATCGTCCATGTCCACGCAGCCAGCTCTGCTGCCCGCCTTACCTCCAGAACTTGTTTCCAGCAAAGATGTACGTCTTCTTGTTCTTGCTCCAGTTAAAAGCGGCATCCACTCGTGCAACATCAGGGGGCAGCCCCAGGCTGGTCAGCGGCTTGGGGTAGCCTGGCTCCAGGGTGCTGGCCGAATAAACCCAGTATTCGTTCCCTGGGGTGGAAGCAAAGAGTGGGTTAGGGACTGGTGCTAAAATGCCCCGCCAGCCTGTCCCGCCTATCATCTGTCTGTCAGCGGCCTGACCACTCCCAACAGGGACACACTTCCTGCTCACTTCTGGATTCAAAGCCCAGATCAGGGCTCACGTGGACAGTCTGACAGTTGGTTACAGAAGGCGCCTGGCCAAGGAGGTGCGTGGGGGATGGGTCCAGCCCTCACGCCCCTCACCAAGCCATGCACTCTGAATGCCGTGGCTGCCGCAAAGAGGCACCCTTCTGTAATTTGCGCAAAGGTACCCTGGGGCCCGCACTGCCCTGGCCGCAGCCCACGATCACTCTGGGATAGAGGAAGTGGTGAGCCGCCGGGTAGAACATGTACCCACAGTGTGGGCTGAGCCTTCCGTTCCTCCAGAGAGCCGTGCCTGTGGCCCTAGCTGGGTTGGGACCCTCCTGGTCCGCCCTCCCCCATCACAGCATTTACTGCCCACCCCCGCCCCCATAGCAGCCAGGGTTTCGGTCTCCCCCACTAGTGTGCAAGCTCTATGAAGGCGGGCGCTCAAACCATTGTTGGATAAGCAGAGGTCCCCCAACGTTAGTCATGTGACCCTGTTTTGATGATTTTTACCACTTCGGGAGACCCCTTATACAATTATTTACTTGATGTTTTGCTTTCAAGAAATTCACTTTGAAATCTTTAGAAATATGTTTATTTTTAAATTTTAAAATGAAAGCAAATCTTTTTTTCTTTTTTTTTTTTTAATTCTAACTAAAGTTACTGCCTGCCAAAGGCTCCAGCTGGCGTTTAGAGACACGAGCACTAAACTGCAATTCTCCTTCTAGAAAAGGGATCAAAAGGACCGAAGGAGAGTTAAAGGTAATGAATGCTCACGCTGTGGGCCAAGGCTTTTCGAGGGTGGCGTCTGAGCCAACCGCCCCGATGAACCCCACGTTTTTGGAAATGATGGCTGAATGAATGGGTCCATAAAGCAGCAGGAGCACCCACAGGTGCCCAGGAAGCGTGGGGCAGAGACCCATGGAGCTGAAGGCCCCGCAGGACCCGTCCCTCCCACACACCTGCAAAGAACACAGCCTTCTCCTCCTGCGGGGCCTCGTACACAGCATCGATCTTTTCTGGAAGCTCAGGCCAGAATGTGGCCACCAGCAGGGGCCCCATGGGCTTGTTACCTGGTGTCACTGTCCGCCAAATGAACCTGAGGGGGAAGAAGGGGACATAGGAAAACCACACACCTTCCATCACTGTGCAGCTGTAACCACAGCGCCTCCCCAAGCCCACCCAGAAACATCCCAGAAACATCCCGGCAGTGATGCCATGGGAGGGAAGCAAGATCAAAGGAAGGTGGGAGAAGGACTAGGGGATGGCTGGAGTCCTCTCTGCAAGATGCCAGGGCTGAAAGCAAGCTCTCCCTTCTTGCTCCCTCCTCCAGGAAGCCTTCCCTAGCTACCTCTGTCCATATTGTATTTCCCCTCCTCTGAGCCTCTTAAAAATCATCAACACTAAATACCTGAAATAGCAGTTTGATATATACATTTTTTTAAAGTCTCAGCTCTCCTACTAGATTAGAAGCCAATGGAGGCAGGGGCTGATGGCACTCAAAAGCATTTCCTGAATTGAAATGGAATGGATTTGTATGCTTTGTCGAGTGTATGAGTTACTATTTACTGAGGACCTACTAAGTGCTAGCACTCTACGTGTCTTGTAAAGTGGACTCCTCACAATGCTGTCATAGGCACTCTTGGCTGTCCACCTAGCCTCTATTGTCTGTGCATTTCCTTATCATCCTTCCTCACGGAACCCCCAAATTTATGATCCATCCTGCCCTGCGTTCTGATTAGTTGAAGCTGGTGGTTCTCAAAGTGTGATCCCCAGAGCACACCACCCAGGAACTCATTAGAAATGCAAATGATTAGGCCCCACCCAAGAGCACTGGATCAGCCTCTCTGGGCTTGGGGCCCAGGATTCTGTGTATTAACAAGCCTTCCGGATGATTCTAACGCAGGCCGAAGTTTGAGAACCACTGACGCTTTAGCATGCTCTGGATACTGTCCGTGATTCAGCAGTTGTTATATGACTTGTGTTCACGAATGAGACTGAACAGTTAGACTTACATTTTGCACGTGGAGATCTCTCTCCCTCACTCTGTCTGTCTTTCTCTTTTTCCCTCTTGCTGGATGTGGAAGCCTGTAGCCCCAGGGGCACCGGTAGCCACCTTGTAACCATGAGGAACCCAGCCTTCCGATGAAGTCAGCGCAGGGGATGGCGGTGGACAAAGTTATCACCGCGTCACCGACCCTCTCTCTGTGCCTGGAGGCAGCCTAACCCTGGACTTCGTACCATGTGAGAGCAATTTCTCTCCATTATTTAAGCCGGTCCAGGAAGGTATCAGGATCCTTATTCGGAAGATGAAGCTCAGGGAGGTTACCAGGATTCAAATCCTGATCTGACTCCAGATTCTGACGTGAATCATCCTGCAGTACTGCCTTTCTCCTCCCCCTTCCCCTGCCCCTGCCCCTCCGAGACCTAGCCCCTCCAAGGCCTAGCACCAAAACGGTGCCTAACTGTTCAGCACTTAATTCGCTGAGACCATTAAACACTCATCTACATCCTTTTGAAAGTGTAGTGTGTCAGGCTAGGGACGGCTCCACCTGGGGCCTGGGCTCTGCACCCTGCCCTAGGGCCACACGGGGTTCCCTTTGCACGACCAAACGGGCACCTGTTGTTATGTACTGGCTTGGACCTCCAAGGCCTGATGGTACCTGACTTCTCACTGTACTTTGTTTCTCAGTTTTCTCTGCCTTCTTGTTATCTCCCTGCCGGCACCTGCTCCTCCCAGCACCGAGCCCAGCGTCTGGAGCAGAGGAGGCCTTTCCCTGGTCTACCAGGGCCAGTTCCTCCCGGTAGCGCCATGGCCTTTCCCATCTCTATGGCTTAACCCCTGTAGCAACCCTTGTCTAAACGCCCTCCCCACCCATGCACCCCATCACTGCGCATCAGTCTGCTTCTCCTGAAAGTCCCCTTCACGTGCTGCCACATCTCTACAGCCCTCCTGGATTCGAATGGATCCACGGAGCATTTTGCTAATGCCGCTTCACCACACCTCTCCCCTTCTGCCATGTATCACTGAAAGCTCCCTCCACCTCTGTGTCCCAGACCTGGCTGGTGATGCTCAGACTTTAAAGTGCATCAGAATCAGAGGGATTTGCTGAAATCGGATCCCTGGGGCGGCCCACCTGCAGAGATGACAGTCAGAGGGCCTGGGGTGGGAACAGAAACACATGCTTCTAACACTCACACCCTAGGGGGCTCTGGGGTATCAGTCCCATGGACCTCTCTTAGAGAAAACTCATCTAGGCACAAAGTAGACCCTCTGCCCCAACATACCATCCCCCATCCCCAGCCCCTAAAGCCGAGCCAAGTATTTGGTACAATTAATACCAAGTAATTATTTGTTGATAATAATCGCTAGCATGACTGAACACACTCACTCTGCATCAGGTATTATTCTAGGTGCTAAGCTCACCTAATCCTTACAAGAGCCCTATGAGACAGGCAGGGAAATAAGTCCCACGTTATAGATGGGGAAGCTGAGGTACCAAGGAGATACATCACTAATTTGCCTACGATAATGTAGCCAGTAAGTAGTAGGTCTGGGATCCTCACGGCGGCCATCTGGTTCCACAGCCCACACTCTGTCGACTACCATGTTCTGTGAATGGGGGGACGGACAGATGGATGGATGGAGGGTGATGATGCACAGATAACAGGTAATGGGTTATAGGTGGGCGGATGATGGATGGATGGACGGATAATGGGTAGGGGGACAGATAGGTGAATGGATATACGCTTACATAGATGGATAATGGATGAGTCCTCTAATGCAGCCCTAACACTGCCTGTTGTCATCCAGGGGGATCAGGGCAGTTGGCTGTGTTTCAGCCCTGGGTCAGTTGAGCGGGGTTTTCATAGCACGTTACCTCCTTTCTCTACCCTGTGGTTACTTGCTCCCTGTACATAGAACAGTTTGGCCATCTGAGGTCAAGGCCATTCCAGCAGAAGGCCTGCGGTAGCCTGGATTCTTGCTTCTATTTCTTCCCTCCATCCCTCTTTTAGAAACATAGACCCTCATCTGCTGCCACGTGACTTCCCAGTACCACCTGCGAGAGTCGGTGTTGGGTTTGACTGGCCATGTGATTTGCTTCAGCCGATGGCATATTGTCAGACCCAGTGCAAGTGGAGGATTTCCCTGGGCTTGTGCAATTAGATCCGGCCTCTGTGCTTCTGCCACCTGCCCTGAGTAGCCGCTAGTCCCAGGAGAATGAGTGACAGCAGAGCACGGCTCCCCACACTGCAGCCTGAACCGACACACCTGGCAGACCCACGAGCCAGCAGAAAGCGAAAACAAGGCCTGCAGTGGTAAAGCTGCTGAGACCTGGAGGTTGTGCGACAAGCACAAGAACTGTCTATGCAGGCCACTCTCCAGAGCGCCCAGCGGGGTCCCTGCGCAAGGGGTGGGGGTACCAGAACAACGGGGCAGGGGCGCAGGGCCGAGAATGAGAAGCACGCACTCACCGGTCCTTGAAGAAGAAGATCTCCCCACGGATCTGCGAGATGCCATCAAAGATTATGTCCTGTACACAGATCTCGGGAGTGACGGGTCCCAACGTGGGGGTGGGGCCGGTGCCAGTGTCGATGTCACCGTCAGGGGATGGCCCTGGGGGTGGGGACACACCTGACCTCAGGCTCTCCCCAGCTCCAGGCGTTCCCCCCACTAGGCTGAGGCCCCGGGGCTACCCCCGTCAACCTGCTAAGGATCAGAAGACACACTATTCCAGCCCTTGTGTAAGCCCAGGTGGCAGAGGGACATAAGGTCCGGACGTGGGGGAGGGGAGCAGAGAGAAACCACAAACCCACGGCCCTTCATACTTTATAACGCTCTTCACTGACGTCACCCGCATCGGTCCCCACTCCATCCCTGGGAGGTGGGCATCTTTATTACTCCCATTTCACAGATGAGGAAACTGAGTCCAGAGGGGTAAAGGCCAGGTCCCTCTCTTATGGCTGGTGAGGGGCAGAGGCAGCACAGAAGCAGAGAACCAGGCGCCTCTCCCTCCACTGTGGGCTCTTTCTAAGTCTGCTGTTTCCCCAGCCTCTCGGTTCAAGTGCCGCTTTTTCTAAGGGACAGACTGACTTGTTAAACTCTAGCCTCACTGCAAGCACTAACAAGAAAGAAACAGTCAGTCTCGGGTCCTAGTTGTATTGTTCCTGTTACATATTCAAATAAAAGAATCATGATGAAAACTAAAAGCCGGCACCCCTGAACCATTAAGGCCAAGGCACGCGCTGGGAAATTCTATCCTGTATGTAGCAAATTCATCTGGATTCTAAACCTAACGTGGTTGCTACAACCTGGCGACCTTGGTCCAGGAAAGGTTACCGTTCTCGGGTCTCGGCGTACTCGCCAGAAGATGGACAGCCCCTTTCTGCCCTGCCTGTGCTAGAGAGCCAGGAGGCGCGGGAATGCTCAGGTTATTTGGAAAGGGAAGGGACTGATCCAGGGGCCCCTTGGGGCATCTGACCCCTCCAGGCCAGGTCAACACTTGTGCCTCCTGCTCGTTCCCTGTCACCGTGGGTAGCTGGGACCCTCCTGGCCCACCCCCAGACCTCCGTCCCAGGTCATGTGGTCCCCCGGAACCCCACCCCAGCCCCACTCGGAGGCTCACCATAGAGGTCTTGGATGCCCTTGATGTCATCCTGGGACAGGCGGAAGTTCTTGGTGTAGGTGTAAATTGGTGCCATCAGGGCCCCAGGGTCCTGTGAGTGCTCTAGGCCCATGGCGTGGCCAAACTCGTGGGCTGCCACCAAGAACAGGCTGTATCCTGAGGGCCACAGGGGCGTGGGCGTGGGGGAAGAGAAGGAAGGGAGAGAGACGTGAGAGGAGTCCGGCTCTGGCCTCAGACAGGGAGACATTTGAGGACATCCCCTGGTGGGACAGAGGGCCCTGGAAGTGGCCCGGATTGATTTTTCCTTCTCCCGAGAATTCTGGGATTAATAGACTATGCCTGTTGCTTTCACACAGGGGCAGCCAAAGTCCCTTTGTCCCCTTCCAGGGCAGGCTGCACCTACGCTTCAAAGAAAGAGAGCCATCCGTAAATCCTCTACCTGAAGTCCCATTCGTTAAACATGGCGCTTCCTGGCTTTTTGTGTTGCTCGGGAAAGACAAGGGGCAAAACCTGCTCTACAGAGTCTCCAAACAGGTCAGAGAGCGGGGACAGGCTGGCCCCGAGGGTCTACCATTCCTGCGCCAGGGATAGCAGTAAAAGCCATTCCCACTTCCAGTGGCAGCCAGGCTCGGCCACGGACAGTGGGCAAACCCCCCGTCACCCCTGTTGTGGGATGAAGTATGTCCCCCCATAAGATACATTCAAGTCCTAACCCCGAGTCCTTATGAAAGTGACCTTATCTGGAAACAAGCACTTTGCAAATAATTAAAAAGTAAAGTCATGCAGGAGTAGGGTGGTCCCTTAATCCAATAGGACTGGTGTCCTCATAAGAAAAGATACAAAGACGGAACAGAGGGGAAAGTCCCCGTAACAACAGAGGCAGGAGTGGCGTGATGCAGCTGAGAGGGACGTGGCCCCCGACCTCCTGATTTTAGACTTCGAGCCTCCGGAAGTGGAAGAGGGTCCATTTCTGTGGTTTGAGGCTACTCAGGCTGGGGTACTACGTTAAGAAACTCACACACAGCCCGGCCGCACCACGCCAGTCTGGAGTGCCAAGCCATTCTGGCAGATGGTGAAACCCGCCTTCAGGCAGAAGCTGGAGCAGAGCAGGTGAACTCGGCGGGGAATAAGAAAATCTCCTTTGGCCGGCCTCTGTCCGTTGGCCTTCTCCAAGTTCCATTCCGTTATGAGACAAACAGCAGAAAAGTCACATGAAGAGGGGTGGACCTACTTCTGGCCGGCCCTGGGTCAGCCCTCTCCCCTGGCTATCAACGAGGCCAATGACCCTGAGCCCTACGGACTCGAGTGGGCACAAGCACCCTGCTCACGGCGCTGACCACAAACACAGCAGGTGGCGGCCTGTCACTCTCTGAGCCAGCCTATGAGTCTGCTCCCGCGGCTGGGTCCTGAGCTCCCCCATCCACAACTCAGCAAAGGATGGTGCCGTGGAGATGGGGCCGAGGGGGCGCCCCAGGGCTCTCAGCACTGCGTGGAGGCTGGAGTGGCAGCCAGGATGAGTGCCTCCTGTTCTGCCCTCTTCTCCTGCCCACCCAGCTCCTCTGAAGCAGCTGTCCATCGGAGGAGGGTACTGAGCCCACCACTGTGACATTTTGGGGCACCTCGGGCGACGCAGGCACCGAGGTGGACGGGGTCTTAAACTGGAAGCCAGGCCTCTGCCTTCATGGACATGGATAAGCGGGGATGCTGCGTCCACCGAGAACGGGCAGTGCTTCTACTGTGGACAGGCTTAGCGTGAGTAGTGCCCCCACCCTGGGCGGGCAGGGTCTCAGCCTGGGTAGTGTCTTGACCAGGGTAAGTGGAGGGCGCTGTCCATGCCTGAGGTGAGTGGGGGCTCAGGAAGGTTTCCTGCCCAGATGCCTGGTGTCTTGGCCCAACAGCCGGGGCTCGTACCTTGGTCGGGGCAGAAGCCCCACTCACGGTCCTCGTCGAAGTTGGACGTGGTGGAACACCACAACTTCCCGTCACCGCGGCCCGCAGTGGTGCACTGCTCATACTTCTTGCCCAGGAATTTGAAGGGGAAGACGCAGGGGGCACCTTTCGAGTTCCCACCAACAGTGGACATGGCTGCAGAGTCAGGGGCACAGGTCAGAGGCCACAAGGCAATTGAACCCACCACCACCGGGGACAACGGCACGATGTGGACATGAACAAGCCACACTTGCCAAGTGCCGGCTGCAGCAACTCTTCATACGGGACTTGCCCTCCCTCTCCCCCCAAAAAGGCCCTGTGCGGTTGGAACCCTGTGTTACCTCATTTCACGGGTAGGGAAACCGCAGTTCAGGAGATTAAGTAACTTGCCTGAGCAGATACTACTAGGAAGGGTCTGGGTTTAACCCCAGAGCTTTAATTAGGATCCCGTGGATGGGGATAGAGGGACCAAAGGCACAGGGGCTGGGCAGAGGTGACGGAGCCCACACACTTCCCTGGGCCGTCAGCGCCATCACAGAGGGTCCTACGGAAGCCCTATCTGTTCTCCTGCAGAAAGTGGGTGCTCGGGAAACACCTGCTGGACGAAGGGAGGGGGAAGGCCGGAAGGGAGGAGGAAGAAAGGCAGATGAAAGTTCTTTCTGCCAAGAAAGGCAGGGGAGGGAGACTTCTTCTCTCAAGGCCACGCAGAGGGAAAGAACGGCAATTGTCAGGGAGGCTGAGGGAGTCATTTGGAGAGGGTTCTGGTTGGGCCCGAGACCTGGCCTCGCCAACGGGCCGAGCGGGCTGTGGGTCCCAGCGTCCGTTCTGATTTTGGTGCCCCTGCCTTCCAGCTACTAAGTGTTCTGACTGGTGCCCAGTCCTGGGAAAAGGAGGTTGGGGGCTCCCGTGGGTTTTCTAGAGAAGGCGGGGAGAGACGGGGACACCCACCGGTCTCGGGGCAGAAGCCGTACTTCTTGTCGCGGTCATAGTCCTCCGTGGTGCCGCACCAGCGATAGTCATCACTGCGGCCCTCAGTGGTGCAGCTGTTGTACGACTTGCCCTGGAAGCGGAACGGGAACTTGCAGGGCTGTCCGTTGGCGTTGCCACCCAAGGTGAACAGGGCTGGGGGTGGGGAGAGACGAGAGGATGTGAATGTGAGACCACCCACCCAAGCACCAGCGAGGTTATAGCATTGTTAAAATGTTAAAAATTGCCCTGACCGGTGTGTTTCGGTGGGTTGGGCGTTGTCCCACAAAGTGAAAGGTCGCGAGTTTGATCCCAAGTCAGGGCACAGGCCTGGGTTGCGGGTTTGGTCCCCATCGGGGCATGTACGAGAGGCAACCCATCAATGTTTCTCTCTCACATTGATGTTTCTCTCCCTCTCTTTCTCCCTCCCTTCCCGTCCTTCTAAAAATAAATAGATAAAATCTTTTTAAAAAGTATTAACTATCATTGATACTGGTAGGTAAACTGCTGCTTCTCTGAGCTCCCAGGAACTACCCCTGGCTTTCTGGTCAACTCCATCCTTCCCCTGGGACCTGAAAGAGCCCCACCGACAATGAAATGCTCAACACAGGGCACAGAGCAGGGACTCCAAGAACCCTGCCTCAGCCCCAAGGCAAGGTCACTGTCCACTCTGCCTGGCTGACACCCACACCGTGCGGATTGCTAAACATATCATCTGTAGCCAGCAGGATCACAAGAGTCTCTCCATGTGATAGATAGGGAAACTGAGGCACTGAGAAACCTGGTTCCAGGACTGCTCATGGTCACATAACTGAAAAAACTGGATAAGGAGCATAAGTGAAAACTACAAAACACACTAATCTCAATGTCTCTCTTGCTCACTCACTTTCTCTCTCTCTCTCTCTCTCACACACACACACACGCACACACACGCACACACACACACAGAGAAAGCTTCACCTCCTTTCAACCCCAGGTGCTTTTCTGGATGGCTCTGCTCTGGATCCCGTAGGAGGAAGAGGAGGAGGAGAGGGAGGGGGAGGGGTGGCTTTGGGAACCTTTTATTAACACCCTAGCCTCCCGCTCTGACCTCCCCAAGACAGAGGCCATGACTGGAGAATCTGGGGAGACGGCGGGATTCAGAGTCCGCGCTTATCTGTCTTGGGCTCCTCCCTTGCTCCCTTGTGCCCTCCTCCACCCCAAAGCTACAAAATGGTGTGTCTCTGGAATTGCCAACTAGCAAAACCACAAGCGCGTAACAAGGACCATCTGTGCATGGCGGCGCCAGAGGTGACCTCACCAGCCCGTTAACTCCACCACGACCAGAATGGAGCCCAGTCCCTGGCCCCTCATAGCAGGACTCAGGCCCCTTATTCTCACTGGTCCCCTCTTCCCAATCAAGAGACCTTCTCCTGCCACGCCAGAAACAAGGGGACTAAGGGAAGAGGCAACACTGGGGGCCAGATGCCTTGGTGGTCTCCGAGTGGGGAACGGGAAAGAGTTAACTTCCACGCCTCTGGCCTCCTATGACCTGCATCTCTACCCCCCAGGAAGCCCCCACCTCCTTTCCGATCTGGCCCTCAACAGGAATGAAGAGAAACAGACACTTGACTCAGCAGTCAGGAGGGGCTGAGTAACCAGAACCCCTGCCCCAAGACCCAAACACGTGTGTGCTGTGCATTCTTGCATCTGGCTACAGACCAAGTACGTGGCTAATGTCCAATGCAGGGAAAAGCCCTTCCCCAGCTTACGAAGTACAGCTGTTTTCACTTCTAGCATCAAAGCAGTCTGTGCTAATCACAAGGGCTGACACATGGGAGGGTTCGCGCCACCTGACTCCCTGCTGGGAAATGCAGGATACGTAAAATATTTCTATTTAAAATGTCTGCTTTATTAATGGCTTGAACTCTTAATGCAAAGCATCACGTGGGCTTCGGTACTAAAAGCACAAACAGAATCCGTGGGTCGAGATGGTTGGCGGTCAGTGTTCAATTGCAATGAAGTCAGAGAGATTCACAAGCATGCAAACTTACAGCCAAAAAGACAAGGGCACATAGAGATCAAGGACTGTATGGGATGGGGGAGAAAGAAGTACTAGTATTTAGGAAAACACTTGGGTTTAGTCCCAATTTTCTAGCTTTCTTTCTATCTCCAGAACCATTAGGTATGATGACTTCACTGAGTATAAAGTTATACATCTTATCATTTTCTGATTTCTGATTCTGAAGTGTGTCGAGGGCATTTTTAAAAAGGATGGAGTGGGTATGTCAATACCCTTACCCCTTAAAAAAACTGTTCCTTCTATATGGCTTCAAAATATCTGAAAATTTTCTTTTGAGCATTGACAAACACAGACGCACAAATACTAAGTCAACGCACAGGGATGTAGGCATAAGCAAAAAGAGACGAGAGACCAAGAGAGGCAGATGGAACAGTCCCCATGCCCAGACACACACACACGCACACACGCACACACACGCACAGTTGGCATCAGAACCAAGAGTAACGGCTGAAATCCCAGGGGCCGGTGTCCCCCAGCCAGGTTCAGTATTGGCTTGGTGTCTGAATCTCGCCTCCTCAGCCCCACTGCTAGACTTCTGATACTCTCCGCAAGCCCTTGAGTTCCCAGTCCTGGCCAGAGAGTACAGATGGTTCTAGGGAGCTCCACTGGGCTAGTTCATAGAACTAAATTCATTCTAGAGTATGTTAGAAAAAATTAATTAGCCCATCAAACCTGTGATTTCACACATGTTATTGCTAATGGCAGGACTTAAAACAGAATCGATTTAATGGAAGCATTAAGTAAATAATTATACAGGTGAGAGGGACAGTGGGGTCTGAGGGAAGTTGGGGGAATGCTGCTTGTCTGGTGGTGCCAGGGCTGGGGAGTGTCGGTGACGGGGGACGGCAGGAAGCCTGGGGCTGGACAGACTCACCTTCGTGGGGGCAGAAGCCGTATTTGCCATCCTTGTCGAAGTCATAGGTCGTGGAGCACCAGAGGAAGCCATCGCTGCGGCCCGTGTCTGTGCAGCTGGTGTACTCCTTGCCGTTAAACATGAAGGGGAACTTACAGAACTCCCCGTCGGCATTCCCAAACTTCACACGGACCACTGAGGGGCGACACAGGGCGGGATGAACCTCTCCAGGCCCTTCTCTCGAGACCAGAATTCTGTGTGACTCCCTCCCCCGCCTATCTCTCTCTCCCCCATCGGAGCAAATATAGGTGCCCACGTTGGCCAGGGAAGACTCAGTTCTTATTGCTACGTTACAGGGAGACTGGCAGAGGACTACAGAACGTGCTTGGGCAGTAGAAGGTCACTTTCTTACCTTGTCCTTCTCCCAAGGTCCATAGCTCATCATCATCAAAGTGGGAATCTCCTCCAACACCGGGCCCCGGGGCAAAGGCGTGAGCCAGGAGTCCGTCCTTGCCATCAAAGGGGTACCCATCTCCGTGCTCTGAAACACACTGGCTCTCAGCTTCTGGCTGTCCCAGCTAGGCCCTGACACCCAGCCACACCCTATCCATAGCTGGGGCCCTTCAGCCCACTTGGCATCGGCCCCCTTCCTGTTAGGGTCACCCGAGACAGGGACACAGTAGGTCAGCAGAGAGTTGCTGACCTGGTTGTTAGCATCCTAGGTCTACAATGTGGCCTCAAGTCTAACGCCAATATTCACAATGCTAACCCTCATGCCTGCGCAGCTACGCCGGTCCATGCCACCCCCCAACATGTTTCCCTTCTTTCTTGTGCTGTGCCATTTACCCATATCGCTGTACTACTCTGATGTCTACACGACCTACCTTTGTGTCTCCACTACTGCCAGTGTTCACACCACCCTCCCACATAGTGCCACCGACCCTGGGCTCTTTTCTGCTTACTCTGTGTCTGTACTGCTCCATTCTTTCTGACCTACTCCTATCCCTGGAGTTCCTCAGTGTCTGCCAGTGTTACCCAACAGAACTTTCTGTGCTGTTCAATTCAGTGACAACTAGCCCCACACGGCTGCTGAGCACTTGAAATGTGGCTAGTGTGATGGCAAAACTGAATTTTAATTTTATTTAATTGTAACTAATTTAAATGTAAACAGCCCTATGTTTCTAGGAGCTACCACAGTCGGCGGTGCAGGAAGACCACCTGCTTTCAGATTTGCGTGTCATCAGCCCTCCCACCCACGTGGCTCTCCAGTGTCTGGTCCCATCTATGCCACTTCAGTGTCTATACCTTCTACTCCCAATCTCAGCTGCCCTCAGAACCCAGCCCCCCACTGTGCCTCCAAGATCACCCCCCATCTCTACACTGGACCCCTGCTGGTCCCAACTCTGCCTACCCCAGCGGCCGAAGTTGATCATGATGTCGGCCTCTCCATCCCGGATACGAGAAAACTGCAGTGGGGTCACGTTACTCCAGACTTGAAAGGCACGGGCAAAGGCATCATCCACCGTGTCCGAGTCGAGATCAGGTGTATAGCCAATGATCCTGGAAGTGGGAGAAGTGCACATGAGTGTGCACATGTGTGCAAAGGAATGAGTACACATATGCATGTGACTCTGTGTGTGTGTGTGTGTGTGTATGAAATTGTGTGAGTGCATGAATGTGTGCAAGGGTGGTGCCTGTGCACAGGTGTGCAAGTGTATGAGTGTATGCATAAGCATGTGAGGGGTGCATGGGTATGTGTGCACAAGTGTGTACATGTGAATGTATATGCACGTGTGGGTATACACGTGTGTACGTGAGCAGAGCTCACTGGGAAAACGGCCTGCCCAGAAAGCCTTGAGGTCTTGTGCAGCCCTAAGCCAGCCAATGCCTTCAGGCCTTGTCTCAGGACTCTCATCCCGCCCTTCTGGCTGGGGAGACACACAGGGACACAGGGGGACTGGGCAGAGGTCTCATCCTTGGAATCCAGCACGAGCCGTACAGAACAGAGCTCTCAGCCCAGTCAACAGCCAATTGTAACAACTCTGTAAAAACTATAAACCCAATTAGCAATCATCAGGTTCCCTCCACCTGCCGCAGTGACACCCCTCCCAGCAGTAATAGTGCCTAGCCTTTACTACCCTGCCGCTCTATGCTGAACACCGTGAAAGCCCTTTTTATACCCGGTCTAGCTTAGTTCCCAACCAACCTACGTGGAAGGTTTTCTTTTAGCCCCATTTTGTAGATTGGAAAGCCAAGGCTCCGGGCACTGAAAAACAAGTAGCCTGATGCCTCGCAGCCAGAAGTGTGAGATTCCAGTCCAGGTCTGTCTGAGACGGGTTCCTAAGAACTTCGTATGCAAACTCCTTATGACGTTAAGCCCTCATAAGTCATCTCCTGGGGCCTCAGGGTGGGGAGAGCCCCAAGGAGGTCCCATGCTCCACTGTCCGGAGGCCCTGCTGCCCCAGCCCTGCCCCTGCACCTGTACGTTATCTGGTTCTTGTCCCACTTGGGCTTGCGGGGGAAGAAGTTGTAGTTGGCCACGTCGGGGTTGCCGCAGCGCGGCTTCCGCATGGTCATGATGGTGCGCTTGTCGAGGACACCTGTCTGGGGGAGCCCGAAGAACTTCTGCATCTTCTTCAGCGTGTCTTTCAGCACAAACAGGTTGCATTTATCCTTGGGGCAGCCGTAATAGGTGTTCAGGTATTTCTGGAAGAAGTGAGCACCAGAGGTCAGCAGCCACATTAGGATGGCACACTCCTGACCAAAGTGGGCTGCAAGAACCAGACCCAGCCCAGCCCCCCAGCCCAGACGGGACACGATGTGCAGGGGCCCACGGGCACTGGGTGGAGTCTTGGGTTCCTAAACCAACTTTGACACCCACTGGCTGAGTGACATAATAACTGTAGAGCACGTGGCTACCGTGCACTGGGTGCTTACCATACCCCCAGGCACTGAAGTCGGTGTGCGACACGAATGCTCACCGTAACCGTATAATGTAGTTATTATGACCACCCGCATCATACAGAGGAAGAAACTAAAGCACAGAGAGGTTAAGACACTTGCCTCAGATCACACAGCTCACAAATGGCAGAGGTGGATTTGGACCCAAGCAATCTGGCTCCAGAGCCGGGCCTAGAACTATAGTTCACTACCCATCTTTGCGTGCATCATCCTTCAATCCACCTGATTGCTGATGACATAACGGTTATTTTTCTCACTTTTCTTATATGGAGACTCAGGGGCTATGTTCATGGGCTCCAGCAGCAGACAGACCTGGGCTCAAACCCTGGATCATCGTTTCCAGAAAGAAAATGGTCCCGTCCTTCAGGGGCCATGCAGCTGTTCTGCCCCAACTGAGGCCAAAACCCAACAGGCCTCTGCAGAGGGTCGGCGAAAGGCCAGCTCATTTATTTGTTCAACAAATACTTTGACACCTCCCATGCTCCAGGCCCTGTGCTAGCGCTGACATTAACTGGTGACCACGACAGATGTGTCTAGACTCTAGGGCTCAAATCCCAGCACGGGAAGGCTCACAGACCAGAAATAAGTGCAAAGCTAAATGTGTTGGGTGCTGTGTTGGAATGGTGAAAGGAGGTAGGAGGTCTTATTATAGGGGCCCTAACCTTCTTGGGAGGGGTCGACAAGAAAGGAAGAATACAGGGTATGATAATAATGAGGAATGATGACTAATACTTATTGACTGCTTGCCGCGTGCCACTTCAAAATGTCTTAGACAGGGACCATTACTATCCTCGGTTTCCAGAAGAAGAAGTTGAACCTGAGGGGTTAAGTGACTTGGACAACTGGTTAGTGCGCTGAGATCTGAAGGCAGGCAGGCAAAGTCTGGGGCCTGCTTCTCGGGCCTCCCTCTGCGTCGCCTCTGGGCTACACGACCTCCCTGTGCTTGCCGTGCGGAAGGCGTGGGGCCCAGGTGCCTTTGTCAAGGCTCCAAGCTCCAAAGCTCTAATCTCAGCCTCAACCAGCCGCCACATCCTGAGGCCAGCCCGCTTCGGACCCCTGAGAAACAACAGTAGCCCCACAAAATGTAGGGTGTCCCAACACATTTACCCAGAAGGGACAGAGGCTTAGAGGTTGGGACTGGGTGGGCGGATGGGTGGTGTCGCATCACATCCCGATAAGGGATTCCCAGGGTGACCAGGGGGTATGGGAGTGCTGCTTTGGGCAAGTAGGAGACCAGACTGAAGGAGAATGGGTTTCAGGCGCGGGAGGCAGGCAAAGCCATAAGGGGGCAGATTTCATGTGGGTTAGAAGGAACATCTTGAGGGGTCACCCAGCTCAAGGCGTTGACAGGGTAAGGGGCAATGCCCTTTCGCTGCCCCCAGCCCGCTTGTACAGTGCTGCGCCCAGGGAGCCCCTGGAGCCAGGCGGTGCGCTCGCTCGCAGAACAACATCGGAGCTGCAGCTGGCGGCCCGCCAGGAGGGAGGGCTCGCTGGCCACTCTCCCACCCACCCCCGCCCCACGTGCCGGGCCTCCTACGCCTGCCCCTTCCTCCGCCCCACTGGCCACCTCTCTCCTGTCCTCCCATCCCTTTCAGAAGTTCTAGGAAACTTTCCGGAATCCGACCCTTCTGGTCACCTTACCCACGGGGCCGAGGCCAGGAGAAAAAGATGCGCTCTCAGCTCCATTCTTGCCCCAAATATATGCCCAAAGTTCCCCTCGAATGGGTTGTTCAAAGACCGTCTCCAGATGGGTGCCGAAGGCTCCCAGATGTTGGTCAAGTCTCTCTTGGCTCAGAGCGTCCAAACTAATGTGTGCAAGAGTTTACCCACATTGTGTGCCACGGGAGCCCCTTCCCAAAGTGCCGCCGAGTTTTACGAAGATCCCCCACCGCTTGCAAAAGGGACCCCCTAAGGCCTTTTGCCAAGGGCCTACCAAGACGTTTGCCAAGAGACCTGTTAGCCAACCCCCTCACCCCGATGTGTCCGAAAGTTGTGTACAAAGCCTCCCCCTTGCCAAATCCTTCAGATTCTAGACAGTGTCCCAGTTATATACCAGGCCCGCGCCAGCTGTGTGCCAAAGCACCCCTCCCCCTCCCCCTCCCCCGCTTGTTTCTCGAACCCCTGCTGTGTCCGTAAAGTTTCCAAGTTGTTTATCAAAACCCTTTTCCACTCACAACGCACCCCCTACGGTTTCCAAAACAGATCCTGTCTCCAGCTGGCCAGACTCCCTGCCAAGGTGTTTACTGAAGCCCCACCCCACGCTGTGTGCCCCCGGGGGTCGAGGGGAGGTGTGGCGAGGAGACCACCAACCTCTGCCTACAAGTTTGTTTACACTTGGATCGTTGAAGCCCGTGGAGCAACTCACCAAAGCCACCTCTTTGTCCGATTTGGGGGCGACATCACCAGGGAACTTGATGATAGGCGATGGCGGGGCGGCGGCGCGGCCCAACAGGCAGCCCAGGACGCAGAGCACCCGCAGGGGGCCGGCAAGCGCGCCCCAAGCCAGTAGCGCCTCGGCCATCGCGCTCCCGGGCCCGGCGCGTCGTCCCGGGGGTCACTGGCTCGGAGCGTGTGGCCGCGTCGCCGCCTGGCTGGCGCTTGCTTGCCGCGCAGCGGTGCGCTCCAAAGGACCGCTCGGCTCGGTGGCCTCGGCTGGCCCGGCTCAGCGGCTCATGGTCCGAACCCCGCGCCGCAGCCCGCGCCGCCACCGCCTGTACTCGCTGTTCTTGGAGTCCCTTTGTATCTTTAAAGCCCCAGATGCCCAGCCTCCAGGCAGCGCCGGAGGAAGTCTGGATGCAGCGGAAACAAGGGAGGGCAGCCGCCAGATGTGGCCGGCTGGGCTGGGAGGGCGCTGGCAGTGCAGGGAGTTGGGGGTGAGGGGCGGGGGGCGGGGATGGGGCGGTGCACTCAGGCCCGCCTCTCTCCGCCCCTCTCGCCCCGCTCCTCTTTTTCCTTTCTCCGCCCCTTTCCCCCGCCGCCCGCTGCTCCCGGCCGCTCAGTGCACCGGCTGTGCGCGACCTCTCCACCCCTGCCCCCTAGTCTGGGCACAAAGCCTAAGGACCCCCCGAGGGGAAACATCTGGCGCGACCACTGTAGACTCAAGATGTCCTGAGGTTGGAGACCGGCGGTTCTTGGAGGGACGCCCAGGGGCAGGGCTGCCTGCACTCCCGCAGACGTGGGTCAGAGATGGGGAGGAAGGGGCAGAAACAGATCAGCCTCGTTATAGATTATTAGAGCAAGAGATTGTCGATGTTTTAGGTGGAGAGAGAGAGAAATGAGACAGAGGGTCAGAATGGAAAGAGAGAGGTGGAAACAAAGTGGAGGGTCTTTCCTTCCTTCCTTCCTTCTCTTCCTTCCTTCCTTCCTTCCCTCCTTCCTTCCTTCCTTCTCTTCCTTCCTTCCTTCCCTCCTTCCTTTTCTCTTTCCCTCTTTCCTTTTTTTCCCTTCTGCAAATATCTAAGCATTTCCTGGGCCTCTGGGATCATGCTGGGTGCTAGATGCACACTTGGAAACACGGAATTCCTGGTCGGCTTCCCTGAGGAATGTCCCCTGCTCTCTCAGGAAAGAGAATTAAGCGCTAAGCTGTGATGGGGAACTCCCTCCGGCTGTGGGAACTACTGGCCCCAGTCCCTAAACTAGCACAGATGGGCAGAGAAGGCTTCCTGGAGGAAGCGACTCCGGAACTGAGACTTGAAGAGCTACAAGACAAAGGAGTGTTGGGCGGAGGTGGGTGGGGATGGGGGCGGGGGATGTTTCAGGCATGTTTCTAGGGTGACAAATACAAAGGTCCAGAGAAAAGACAGCAAGATGCGTGGAGGAGAAAGCCCCCTTTACCTGAGGAAAGGGGGTGAGGCAGGCCAGGGCACCGATCTGAGGGCCAAAGGTACGGTCAGGAGCAACCAGTCCTCCCCTGAGGGCCTTCGGGGTCATGGTGATGAGCTTGGTCTTTATCTGAAGAACGGAAAAAGCCTCTGGATTTGGACCGCAGGGGGTTGAAGACAAGTCCTGACTTGCCTGGCAGGCACAGGCTGCTGGCGGGCCAGGACCAGAAGTCAGGCTGCAGGGAGCCCCTCGGGAGGGACTTTGCACTGCAGGAAGGAGGTGGGCCCATCAGCCTGACCCCGGGGTGAAGCCTTGGGTCTTTAGGGGAGGGTGCGTCTGAGGTCAGTGGGGAGGTGGGTTGCCTTTTGGCCGGCCCCCAGTTGGCTCACGTCCATGGCCTGTGGAGAGTCAGAGAGCCAAGCTGGAGAGGCCAGAGCTGGGAGTGAAAACGGAAAAAGTTGTCTCACTAAAGCCGGGCTTGCAAACTCGTGGCCTGTGGGCTGAATCCACCGTGAAGAGCATTTTGAAATTTGGGAAACTTCATGTAAAAATCTGACTTCCTGGGTTTGTTTTTTGTGTTGTTGTTGTTGTTTAGAAATTCCCAAAGCTCTGGCAATCCTGGGTACCAATTTCCACATGGCAACAATTCAACGACGCTGAACAGCAGTGGCTCCCTTTAGATGAAGCAAGGACTTTGGCTCGCCGCAGTCCCCGCTGCTCTCTGTCACCTCGCTCGCATGTGACTTGCTCAGCTCAGTTTTCCTCGTTGACATCACTCGCCTCTGTGGATGAAAAAGGGGCCGCTTACTAAACCTGGACGAGCTCAGGGGAGACTTGCGTGGCAGGCCTTACGAACTCAGAGACCAAAAGTAAATCCATAGGGTGATCTGAACATAAAACCTTCTGACTAAAAGTGGCTCATGGTGTGTAGTCCTGTCCTAGGCCTGTATGTACGTTGACAAAGGTCAATCTTTGCCGTAAGTGAGGCTGTCCGTTGTCTTGTTGCAACTAAAATAACATACCTTTGAAATCTCCTTTTCCAGACTCCTTAGGGCACCTGCATGTCACCATAGCTGGAAACCACAGAGCCCCTCACTGTTACCTTTCTCCCCAAATACCATCTCTATGTGCTGTAAATGTTCATTATTAACTGTCCCTTACCCACGAATGTAAAAGAGGTGTGTGTGTCTCTCTGTTTTACCTTTTATTCAATGCCAGAGATTTCCTCCTTGGCTTTCTCCCACCTCCCTAATCTGTCACCAATGGATTTCATGTGACCCTCCCCCCACCTGACATCTGTTCCTTTGCTTCTAGGACAATAAAACAGCTGCAAAATTGCCTTTTTCTGGAGCATTTTTTCAGTCCTTTGAGATTTACTTCCAGGTAATTGTCATTGGTTTGGCTCAAATACGCTCTTATGAGACTCTTTCTTAGGCTGGGTGTTCTGACCTCAACATTTATTTGGCGTAGTTGGCAGGATTCCAGAGAAGCCCACCGGAGGACCACCCCGTGGACCGGGGCAGGACGCTCAGTACCAGCGGAAACCCATCCTTGGCGCCAGGTGAACTTGGGTGAGTTTTTCTTGGAATTCCGCACCTCTCTGTTTTAAGGTAGGAGGCTCTGAATTTATCTGAGCTGTTCTTAAAAAAAAAAAAAAATCCTCAAGGTGGCACTAAAGATTAAGGGTTGAGCTCACTCAGGGATGGGGCGGGGGGTGGGAATGGATGGCTAGTTTTTAATTTTGGCTCTTCAATTGGAACTACTTCTGTGAGTAGTTTGCTGGGTGAATGAGAGTCTGAACCCATTTGGCTTCAAAAATAAGGGCCATTTACTTCGTCCAGGTGGAATTTGAGGTATTCTTTGGTGGCTAAGAATCTATGTGGACATGTTTGAGGGCATCCGTCCACATAAGCTGGGCCCCGTAGGGAATTTCAACACAACTGTAATTCATGTGGGGACGGACACACACATCAGGGCTGCCACCCAGTGCTGCGTGCTCACATTGTCTTAGACAGCCCAGGACAGAAACCGAGATGCGTCAGAGGACTGGAGTGACTTGAGAAGTGACAGCCCCCTTGGAGCTCAACCCATAAGCAGTGCACTCCAACCCCCTACACAGTATCCCTAGAAATGCGTTCAGACTGCAGAGTTCAAAAGGAAACTAAAATTAACATGGGAAACCGTGACTCCAAGACCCAAGAGCCCTTAGTCCCCACAATACCCCTGGAGATAAGATAGATAATAGGGAACCTGTACTTGCAAGTGAGGCAGGGCAGTAAGAAGCTAGGAAAGTTCCTTGGCGAGTGGAATGGGGAAACTGAGGCAGACGGCTGAACAAACTGGCTGAGGAACTTGCAGCCAGATGCAGAAACCTGGCAGAGGCAAAGCTGGGAAGCCGACGACCTCACCCCGCAGGTGACCTCTCCTCCCCTGGCCCGTTCTCCCTGGAGGCGACACCCAGGCCTCCGTTGTGTCACAGCTCCAGGCCCAGGAAAGCAGCAAAACTAGACAAGAGATGCCAGAGGCGACATCAGGACCAGCTGCATTGGCTAATAACCCCCTGCCATGTGCCAACCATCCGTGAGAGCAGGACCCTGAGAGGACACACCTGGAAAGCTGATGAATATTCTATTGAGACCTCCTGGGACCTCCCCTAAGATCTCCACCCTTAAAAGTTTTTAGGATGTGGGACGCGTGCCTTTCCCTCACCCACCCTCTCCCCCACCCCCGCTACAGACACGTATCTCCTAAACTCTGGGGGACACCATGAGCCTTATAACTGGAGCAGCAACAGTTTGTCCGGGGCAGACCCTTGAACCCGTCCCCAAGCCCCCTTTCCTCTGACTTCTAGGGAGCTAAAGCAGCCCCAGCAGGGTCAGAGCATTTCCGGAGAGCCGAGGCAGCCCTGTGCAGGCCCTCCTGTTGCCTCTTCTGTGTTGGGCCTGTCCTTGTTTTACTGAACTGGCTTTAATAAACGTACCCTCATAGTCACCTGGACTCATATTGTGACACCTTTTCTGCACGAAGTCAAGAGCCCACACACTATTGGCCACACCAGGGCCGACCTGCTGCGGGCCCGGCCCCTGTCTGGTAACACAAGTACTTACAGAAACAAGATATAACTCGAAGTGATAACTTAAGATGACCTAAATGGAGTTCTTTCGACACCTAACTTTTACTTACTTAATCTATTTTTTAAAATTTATTTTAATTAATTAATTGTTTTGCCATGCACCGTAGGGGACAGAAAAGCCAGCTTCTGGAGTCAAACGAAATTAATGGGACGCTCATCGCAAATGGCAAATAGAGGTCTCTGGAAGAGAGCACAGAGAGTTTCTTCTCTCCGGAAGTGAATAAGAAAAGTTTAGGGCTGTCTCCGGGCGAAGGAGGGCTTCTGAAGTTCCTCCATGCTGACACCTGATTTTCCTCGCGCCTCCCACGGCCTGGACGTTCTCTCCTTTCCTTCTCTCTCTCTCCCTCTCTCTCTCTCTCTCTCTCTCTCTCTCTCGCCTTCACCTCCTCTACCACAGCTCCCTACTGACCGAGGGGACACTCAGAATAGAAAACCAGACTGGGATAGACTAGGCAAAAAAAACAAAAAACAAACAAAAAAAACCCACCCCAAAATGCTGGCAGCTCCCTTTGGAGGACAGCCGGCCTCAGGCAGAGGGAGAACAGCAATTGTATACATTCCTTGGACTAGAAAGAGAATTACACAATCTGATGATTTCTCTGCCGTTCTCCGGGACCCCGACGGGTTGGTTCACAAGGAATTTGTTCTCACTGTTAGAACGCGTGATCCTAGCTATTCTGACCTGTTCCCATCGCTACGCCCACTGGCTTCTGAGAGGAGAGCAACCGAATGGATGAGGGAGGTCCCCTGGGAATCCCCTGGAGAGGTTAAAACTTGGTGAAACGGAGAGAGACAAGTCAGGGAAAACGCAGGGAACGGGCCTCCCAGCTGTACCCAGCCGTTCCTGAGGGGTTTCCCCCGGAAATAGTCTAGGCCACGGCGCTAGCTCGGCCAGCCGGCATTTGGTTTCTTTAAACATTTCAAAAAAAAAAAAAAGAAAAGTTCAATCAATACTCAGGTCTGTCTCCAGACCGTTTTAAGGATCATCACAATGCTCCCTTACTAAATTCAGCATTTTGGGAGGGACTAGCTTACTAACTGATCGAACAACGTAAATTAAACCGGCCAACCACGCCCGCGGATGAACTGGCAATTCAAAAGAGAGAAAAAGCTGCCAAAATCATGAACTTACACCTCCAGCAATTAAGCAATCAAAGGTCTCTCAGGCAAGGGGAGAGGCGTGTGTGAAAAGTCGGGTCACCCCAGGGGGGATTGGAGAAAGCTGGAATGGGGTTTAAAAAAAGGAAAGAAACAGGAGCGAGCCCGGGGCTGCACTGAGGACCGGGAGTTGGCACTTCCTCTTCGATTTCCCCTTCTCCTTACCAACACTTTTGGAGAAATGGAAAGGACCATCAAAGGGCACTTTACTGAGGCCCTTGTAGTTACCAGGGCAACCTGATCTGTTCTTAACCCTCCCCAGCTAAGTTGCGTTTTCCCTCGGAGTAAAGCATCTGTGCAAATGGTATTGGTAGCTAATCAACGATATCTGTTTTTATATCAGAACGTCTTTCTTTCCAACTGAGGAATGTCACTGGGCAGCCAACCTTCCCAGTTCACCTGGTAAGGTGACACTTTCCTGAAACCGATGAAGTCCGCATGCCCTTTTCTCAGAAGGGTGAAATGTATTTAGAACTTAATGAATTACATTCTGACTGAGCCAACTGGGAAAAGCAGCATTTTAAAGGAACCTCCACCAGAGGAGAGTAATCTCGAGACTGACTGAATATTTGTTCCAGGACATTCCAACGTAACTTTGGACTTTCCCCAGCACAGATGTTGGCGAGACTAAGCCAGCCACCCCTGTTAAAATAACTATTGACAATACTTTGCCTCTACCTAATATTCACCAATACCCTTTAAGGCCTGATGTAGTATCTGAAATTAAGCCCATAATTCAGGGTTATTTTAGTGGGAGGCTTATAATTCTATGAACAAGCCCCTGTAATTCCCCTATCATTCCAGTAAAGAAACCCAATGGGAAAGGTTGGTGAATTGTAGAGGATCTCAGAACTATAAATAAAATAGTTATTCCCAGACATCTTGTGGTTCTAAATTCACATACCCTGTTATCACATATTCCTGTGGACTGCAATATTTTTTAGTGATAAATTTATGTAGTGTCTTTTTCAGCATTCCTGTAAAAAAAAAAAAATGTATAGTAAATACAGGTTTGCCTTGACCTGGGACGATCAGGAGTTTGCTGGGACAGCAATACCCTGGGGACATACAAAGAATTCCACCTATTTCTTTCAGTTGCTAAAGGCTGATATGCCCTAGGACTTAGTTGACTTCCAAGAGGACACAATTTAACTCTTACAACAGCTAGCCACAAAGGGTGAGCTTCAATTCTGTTTACCCGGAGTAAAATAACTTGGTTGTCTCATAGCTGAAGGTGGATGCCAGTTACCCCTGAAAGACCCAGAGGAGTAACACCCTCCCCCTTCTAAAAACTAAAAAACAAAGAAGAGCTTAGAGCGCCCCTGGGTCTGACGGATACCGGCACAAGTGGATTCCAAATTTCTCATTAAGGGCCCAGTTTCCATATGTCTCATTTTTGTTTTCTTTTCTTATATTGAAGGTATTGGGGTGACACTGGTTCACAAAACCATACAAGTTTCAAGTGTCCGTATCTTATTATAATCAGACCTGATCAAGTTCAGTGGAATCCAAGAAGGAAAACAAGCAGAATTATCCAAAGCTCCCACTCCGGGACATATCACTTACAAAAGTTCTTCCTTTTTATACATGAAAATAAAAGGAGCGCATTAGGAGTTTTGACTCAAAACCACAGAGATCACCGTCGACCTCTAGGATAATAGAGTCAGCAGTGAGACTTAGCAGTCAAGGGCTCCCTCCGGGCTGGCCGGCTGGCTCTGCTGCCGCCACGTTGCACAAGCAAACCGAAGAGATGACTGTGAGCTCTTCTTCGCCGATGTTCTCTCTTTCGATTGCCACTGAGCTCCCTTCCCTCAGTCGGTTGGCTTCCAGTGAAGCCCTCCTTTCTGCTCCTCACACTACTTTAACTCCATGTTAAACAGCCTTAACCAAGCGACGTTGCTACCTTCTTTGCAGGATGACGAAGACACCCACGACCCTGTTTTGCTTGCTGACCGCCCTCTGGCCCCTAGGAGTGGTTTACAGGAAATTCCTACTGACAGGGCCAACTTCCTTCGGTTACGGTTGGATCGTATCTGAAAGAAGGACGGGGCAGTTCCCGAGCTGGACGTGCAGTGACTTCCATGGTGGACAGAATTGGAAGTTGCCGTTTATGTGAATGAACTGAGATCTGCCCAACAAGCTGAATTAATTGCCCCTGACCCGGGCTTGTCAATCAACCAGAGACTGTGGCGGCAATATTGACTCTGGTATTTTCTATGTCTTTGGTGTCTGTAGTTCAGGACCTCGGGATATTACAGAAAAGAGTGAGGCTTCTCAACATCCTCAGGCAGCTCGTAAAGAATGGGGCAGAGGCTACTGAATTATTAGATGCCAAAACCATTGGTGACTATCAAAATTCCAGAACATTCTAAAGCTGCCACCATGGAAGCAAAAGGAAATCATTTAGCTGACGCTGCAGCTAGACGGGCAGTATTAACAAACCGCCAAATTACCCAGACTCAAGAATGCTCCCTGCTTCCTATTAAAGGAATAGACTCCAACAGACTGCTACAGAAGAAGGAAAGAGAGTATGACAGTGAAAAGGGAGAACTTTTGACCCAGACAAACAGAGGCGTTTTGGACCCAGTCAGAAACCAACCTTACCCATTGGGGCTCAGTCACTTACACTTCAATGGGAACTGATACACAAGCTAATGCACTGGGCTCTTGGAAAGATGATCACACAGAGTGAACACTATTACTGAAGCCCCGCTCCTACTGCAGCCCTTAAAGGGTACAGCAGATGTTCTATCTGTCCGAAATATCACCCTGCGAAATCAACCCTTGGGTCCCACGGACAGTTCCCCCTTCCTTTAGATTCATGTGAGGTCTGGTCATCAAATTTTATTCAGATGCCACCATCTCAGGGACACAAATGTGTGTTTGTTAGGATGTGTCTGTTTCCTCAGGGGGCCAAGGCATTCCCTTGGCAGGAGAGCAACAGACTTAACAGTAGGTCAATTATTATTGGGGGGAAAAAATTCCAATGGGGACATTCCCTCTGAGTTACATGGCGGCTGAGGGACTCAGTTGCAGGGCAAACAATGCGACCCATCGGTGATATCTGGCTTATTCTGCAGCACGTTCACTGCGCTTATCACCCCGGGCCATGGACTGGGCAGCGTACAAATGGTAGAATTAAAACTCAACCAGGTAAATTTTTAATGCTTTTTCATCTGCCTTGGCCAAAAGCTCTCCCTATAGTGCTCCTCAACCTGAGATCTGCTTCTTTGAGGAAATACAAATAAGGAATATTTCATATTCCTTATGAAATAGTCACCTGTCACCCTGTGCACCTAAATAAGGGGACATGGGAACCAACCTCCCTAAAAGGAGATATTCTGTGTGATTATCAAGGACTTACGAGCCCCCTGAAAGAAACAGGTAAATTAGTAACTGATTGATTTCACAATGTGCTCCCAGGAGATGAGGACTTATTTTAAAGACCATCACGTACAGCCAGGAGATTTTTGTCCACTGACAAAGGCATCAGTTAAAGACCCCCAGCCTCACTGGAAGGAACCTTCTTAGGTATTGCTAACCAATCCAGGTGCAGCTAAACTTACAGGTGTTAATGCAAAAATTCGCAGCTTAAAAAAAATAAAGGTGACTAACTGCAAACAAACATCTTCCCCCCTCTGACACTGGTCTCTGCCCATAGTGACATCAAAGGCTCTTCAAGGACGAGAAGCTGCCAACATCAGAGGAAGCTGCCCCAAAACATCAAGAAGGCCCGTGTGCCTGCAAACTGATGTTGAACCGAAACCGTTTGTTCGATGGTCTTTGTCTGTCTACTGCTCGCCACCGCGATAGTTACACTTGTTCTTCGCGCTTTTCTTGAAACTTGTTCTTCAATAGCCCAACTGCTAATAATTGCTGAATGTGTGTAACTTTTGCATTATTAGTGATACTTTTTATGGCTTCTCTTTTGAAATGTAGAAGACGTGTTCTTACCGAAGGAAGGGGGGGGGTAGGGGAGGGGATGCGGGGAGAGAGCTTAAAAGAAAGTGGTTTGTCTCATCAGTTAGCTCTTTCTGAATGAGTGAAAAGAGACAAATTAAGTACAGGGGAGGTTGTAGATTAGTGGAAAAGGAATGTCGACAAAGGGATTTTATGTATAAATGCTAGAACCCAATTATGAGAATGTGCTAAGCCCCAATACAACAAGGACCACTACCTTTGTTAGTTCAGGGGGAAGCTGATGTGGCTATAAAAACGGGGTACAGGAAATTCGCTTATGAAACTCACCATCCTCCTGGCTCCCGGATGCTGATGGGTGGTAATTCCAGTTTGTACCACTGTGTGCTTACAGCCTTGGCCTCGATTAAACCTTAAAGTTACAGTTCCCAATTACACAGTCATCAGGAATGAGATTAATAATGAACGGCACTCGAATGGTTCTAATGGGAAGTAGATGGGCCATATTAAAATAATTAATAATAATAAATAATAATAATACCAGGAAATGGGACCCCATCTTGTGGTCAGATGTGAAAACCAAAGAGGCGAAGCATATACCCTCAAACGATAAATGTTATATTAACTGTAAAATACAGAAGCAGGAGACAGACAAGACTTGGATCATGATAGCTTGTAGGTTAAAGACGGTCCAGAGTGTTTTTATTTCATAATAAAGGCTCATAAGACCCGACTCCCTCCCATTTTCCTGCCTTTCCCTTTCGAGAAAAACCCGGCCTTGACTTCCATCCAAGACTAGGGTCCCGCCCCATCCCCAGTGGTCCATCGTTCAGCAAGACAAGCGCTGACACTGAGACTTCTGACACTAAACGCTGACACTAGAATGAGCCTTCCTAGCGTCGTGGGACCTCGTTATCCAACCAAAACACCGCTCGTCGGCACCTTCTTCGGATTGATTTCTGACCGAAAGCGGGGAACTGTGGATGAAAAGAGGGCCACATACCCAACCTGGGGAGCTCAGGGGACACCTTGAGACCCAAGTACCCACACAGAATGGTCTGAAACAAAAACTTTCTGACTAAAAGCTGGGTCATGGTGAGGAGTCACTAGACCTGAATCTTTCTCAACCAAGGTCAATTTTTTTTTCTTGCGCCTCTCGGATAACATACTTTTGAAATGCTGGAGTCATCTCCTTTTCCACACCCCTCGGGGTACCGGCAGCGCAGCACGAAACCATAGAGCCCATAAAACGGAGTCATCTCCTTTCCCCCCCAAAGCCACCTCGGCAGGCTGTACATCTTGTCGTTAACCGCTTTACATTAACCAATGTCGAAGAGGGTTGTGTCTCTTTGTTTGACTTTCTCTCCCCTCCCGGGGGTTTCCCTGCTTTGTTTTCTCCCACCTCCTTAACCCACCACCAACAGATTTCATAGACCCCTCCTAACATCTGCTCCTTGATTCCGGTGTGTGAGACAAGCTGCAAAAGGCTGTGTTTCGGAGCATTTTCTCAACTCATCGAGGTTTTGCTTTCTGGCCATTGGTTTCAGTTTGACGGAGATAAACTCTTTCTTCTAAGGCTATTTTTTGAGGCTGCATGTTCTTTCACTGGCACCCCATTTGAAATGTAACCTTTTCTCAAAAGTCTTTGTAAGATCTGGGGGCCTAAACAATCAATGAATGAATTAAACAAAATTTAGTTCATTGATTAATTAATCCCAGGGCTTCTGCTGGAAGTCTGTGGGAAGCAGACCACACTCTCAGCTGTGGATGAAGTTGGTGGGATGCAAGGACTGGAGGTCACCTCAAGGACAGAGGCTTCCTGAGAGGAAGTAACACCAAAGAGAGCGGGACTGGTGACCCTGGGCTCCCGCGGGCCCAGTTCCTGGATCCAGCCAGGCCTGTAGCCAGAGAATCCAGAGCTACTTACTCCTTGAGCCAATGTATCCCCTCTTGCTACCTTTGTGTTTTCTGTTTTTCTTTTTTTAATTTTCCAGTGACAGCTGAGAAAGAATATTATGTTAGTTTCAGGTTAGCCATTTATATAACTTACGAAGTGACATCCCAATGAGTCTAGGACCCATCTAACACCACACATAGTTACTATAATATGATTGGCTATATCCCTCGTGCTGTGCTTCACATCCCCGTTACTGTTTTGTAACTGGAAATTTGTACCCCTTAATTCTTTTCACTTTGTTTGCTTGTTTGTTTTACTTAAGCCTGTTTGCACTGAGTTTCTGTCGCTTGCGACCGGAGGGTCCTGACTGATCTGGTAGAAGACTTAGCTGAGAAACCAGGACCAGCCAGACCTGCTGTGGGAGGTCACGGTCCCTCCACGTTTTGCCTCTGTCTTTTGGTCTAAGGGGCACCTGAGAAGCACACCTGGGGCCTGTGGGGGTGGAGGCAGGGCCTTCTCTGGGGCCAGGGAGTCCCAGCAACCTTGGGGCTTCTCCATGGACCCCGGGCCATGTGGATTCCAGGCTCAGAGGCTCAGCAGGCCTGGTTATCATCTGCTTAAGACCCCTCCCTGACGTCAGCCTGCTCTTGGAAAAAACCCCGCTGCGCTGCCACCGGCTGGCAGACCCTTCATGAGCTGCTACCACCTTTCCACAGGGACGGGGAGCCCTGGCGGGAGCAGATGGCCCTCCTGGGTGAGGATTATCGAGGAGCATTTATGAGGGATTACCTCCAAAGCCTGTGGCTGTGGTGCCGGGGGAGCCAACCGGGGGTGCAGGGCCGGGACCCAGAGCTCCAGGACTGTGACTGTCACAGGTCCAGAGGGTTGACAGGAGAGGGCAGTGGCAGGAACTCAAAAGAAGAGAGAATTACACGTAGTACTTGTCTTAAACGAAGCACCCAGCCCGAGAGATCTCCCAGGCAGGGGTTTAGGAGTGAAGGCCGTGATCTTGTTTCCTTTCGTCCCTTTGATCCTTTGTCAGGTGATGCCATCCAAGGGGGGGAGGGGGAGAGCCCCGTGGCGTTCTGTTCTGCAGAGGGGGCAGGTGGTATGGTTGGCATCCCTGTTTTATAGTTGAGGAAACTAAGGCCCAAAGAAGAGGACTTGCTCTGGGTCACACACCTGGCGGCAGCAGCAGTGGGATGCCCCTTGGGCTCTCTGACACTGGAGCCCTTGTACCCAAACACCACACTACACAACCACCGTGGAGCAATGGGGAAACTGAGGCACCGGGAGACGGATTTGCCCAGGAAAGAAAAACAGCGCCCCCCAGGGGCTCAGTTTGAACTAGGAGTTGTGGCAGCCCCCTCTACCCAGTCCTCCCCATGAGCTTGTGACAACATTATGATGTGAGGCACAGTGAACCCAGAGAGGTTAAGGAGCCGGACCAAAGATACACAGCGTGGAACCACAGTGGTTGGCACTTGAGTTGATTCTTTCTCCCGCAGCAGCTGCTACCTTCTTAACTGTGGCATCTTCCCACCCTCAGCTCATTGGTTTCCCCTTTGCTCCGGGGATGTTCTCCAAATTCCCCTCCCCACACCTTCAGGGCATGCATGACTCAACCCCATTCCTAAGCGTGCTCAGAACTCACCCCCAGGGAGCCCTGCTTGATGCAAACGAGTTCAAGTGATGACCGTGGCCCATTGACCCTGACTCCTGGTGACCTCACGGAGCTCACTCATTGTATTTGTCCAACAATCTAATACCCATTCCTCAAGGTTGGGGCAAGAATCTGTTAGTGTTTATTAAACCAAACAGTGCCTGGCGCGCTTGTAGTATGCACTTAATAATTAACTGCTCACTTTATCATAACGGTGTTCAGGCAGGGCTCACCAAACAGGTCTGTGTGCGCACGCGCTTAACTTCAAGCGATCACAGGTCTTTGCTGAGCACCTACTGAATGCAAGACCTTTACACTGCGGGCAAGTGCCAAGGCCCCTGGCAGATGGTGCTCTGATGGGGACAGGGGTTTGGGTGTCCATCACCCTGAAATAGAACTGGGCCTTCCCTGGCCTCAGGGATCCTCTTGGGGCATAGGACCCACCTTAGCAAGGAAGGGTGTGTGTGTCTTGAGAACGCATTCTGTAAGACCGTGTTATCCCAACCCCAGTCCTCAACAGAGGAGCGGCTCCCTCTGCAGATAGGTTGCGCCATCTGGTGGCCACTCCTGGGAAGCAGCCTCAGGGCTCAGAGGCACAGAGTCAGGCCATTCTCCGGCTTATGGCTCCCTCTTGCGGTACTCCTGCGTAATTACAATCAGTTTCAACCTCAGAATCACCTGAGTTCTTTACATTCCTGGATTCCGGAGCTACTGAATCAGAATTTGGGGAGGGTGGGCCTGTATTCTCAGAACCTTGATTTTGGACAAGACTCCCAGGTGATTCTTAACTCTGGGAAAGTTTAAGTTTGGGAACCATCAGCTTGGAGGGATTTCATTCAACGGGTTTGTACCTGCTCCCCACCTGTTCAGTAATAAAATCTCACCCACTTCAAACGTGGGAGGACACTGAGGCCAATGGCCACACAGCGAGCTAACAGGCACCTTGCCTCCTAGCTCTGCCAATCACAGCTAAGGGCGCAGAGGCCTAGAATAACAATAACCGAAATGTGTTGACATGCGTTATGATACCATCAGGTCCGTTCCAAGCACTTTATATGTATTAGTTCCTCTGCCTCACAAACCAGCCCCCGAGAATGTTTCGACGATGACCCCTTCGCACATGAGGAAACTGAGGCACAGTGAGTGAGTGTCAACCAGGCAACCCGCTCTGGGTCCACCAGTGTCCCAGAGCAGGCAAGGTCTGGTTTCTGCATCCTCGATGATATCTCGGTCCCCTCTCTGGACACCTGTGGCCGCACCTCCCCCCCTCCTACCATCAGGGACTCTTCCTATTTGTTTACCCACCTGGTAAATGTTTATTCATCCTGCACTGGGCACTGACTACCCAGCAGGGACCAGCTACAGTCCTTGCTCTCCTGGGGTTTGCACGTGGTGGGTAAAGTTGCGGGCAGAGAGGCAGTAAAGGAAACAGGAATAAAGGAAGATGGAGCTGGGGCTGTCAGGGGCCAGTTCGTGTTGGCTGGCCAAGCTGAGGCACTGGGTTGTGTCCTGAGGACAATGGGACCCCTGTGGATTCTCCTGACGCAGCCCTTCTGAGATCCATGGTTGATGGTATGTAAGCAGCTTCTTACCCGCAGGGGTGACCTTTATCCTGCCAGCCCTGTCCGGAATGTCTCCCTTCTCCCATCCGGGCCCCGCCCCCCACGCTGCAACTAGCCGGCGACTGCCCGTGCAGGCGTCCAGGCGAAGGGCAGGAAGCCAGCGGCTTTGAGCTCGAGATGATTTGTCTGTTTCCTGCACACCCCCATGAGGCCTCTGTGTCGCTGGGATGCCGGCAAATGCCTCTGCGACCTGACCTACCGCACACTTCAAGGAGAGCCAAGGGAGGCGGAAGGAGATGTGGGCAATGAGAACAACCCGCCCTTGAACTCCGAAGCATCAGGAACCAATCGCGCTATCGAACAGCCAGCTGGTGATCCCAATCCCTCTGAGCAGCAACGAGCTTGGGCTATTGTTTTTCTAAGAATCCGGTCAATCCCCTTTGCCTCGAGTACCGCCTGTCTTTCCCTCCACCAAGGTCTCTATGCCCACGGCCCGCCTCCTAACCATCACCACCCCACAGATCAGCCTCCCTCTGCCTGCCGCCCCGTTCCTTTTCAACAGGAAAATAGACACCACTTGACTTAGTCCACTGCCTGCCCAGCCACAGCCCCGAGACCACAAACTCTCGTTAAAGGCTGGAGTCTCCTGGAGACCCCATTGTGTGTCCCTGTCAGTCTCCGACTCCGGAACTGTCTCCATGTCCTGTGCTCCCTCCCATCAAACTCAGCCGGTCCTTGCCTCCCCACCCGGGTGACCAGTGACCAGTGACCAGCACTAAGCGTGGTCAGCATGGTAGGCAGTGTCGCTCCTGCGCTGGGTACAGGCCCACTGGAATAAGGGCCTCCATCCAGAATCCGAGAGTGATTTCTGGTGGAAATGTAGACCCATGGGGAGCGGGGACTACAGGGGTTTCCAAAGCGCACCTGGTTGGGGCAGCCCCCCAACCCCTTCGCCCTTCCCTTCCTCTGCCCTCGAGACTGTAAACACAGCCTCTCACTCCGCTTCATGTCACTGTGGGCTTGCTGGCTGCCCTTCTCCCTTTGTTCCCCAGTGGGCCTGGGAGTCCCACATGGGCAAGGAACGGGGAGGCGATGGAGAGCACATAGCCTTTGGGGCCTGAGTTCAGATCCCGGCCGCACCACTCACGAGCTCAGCTACCCTGGGCAAGTTGCTTGACAATCTCTCCAAGCCTCAGTTTCTCCATCTGTATGATAAATTCACAACATACCGAGCTCTGGGGGTTGTCTGGGAGGCTACAGAGAAAACGCATGGTATGTGCTTAGTACGGTGCCCGGAACATAGTACGTGCCCAGCAAATATCTCCATTTCCATTTCTCAATGACAATATTTCTGTTCTTTGATCCATGTCCACTTGTTAATCACGGTGCAAGGATGGGAGCCAGGAATGCGAAACGTGCCTGCAAAGTACTTGAAATTATTACCATTTGGGGATCAGGAGACAAAGATTAGTTGCCTGTCTCTGGCTCACAAACAAATTAATGGAATGGCAGCATTTAGTGCAAAATATGATTCTTGTTGGAAGGATTAGATATACTTAACCCAGCTACAATATACTGTGATCCTGAGTGTGTGTGTGTGTGTGTGTGTGTGTGTATGTGTTTTAAGCAAAGCTGCAATGATCATACATTTACAACGAGTAAATTGGGTCCTTTAATTCCTCGGCAATAAGCCTATGAAATATAATCCGTCATTTCAGACTTATAGGACATGACTTTTCATAATTCTAATTCTCCAGCACATATTACTACTTATAATTAAATTCACTTTTAAGAAATCCAAAGCGTATTTTTGGTGGATTATCTGTTTATACGATGTCATAATAGTGAAATGAATGTATAATCTGTTGAATAACTTCGGTTCGTTCTTGCACGAAAACACACACTCTGTTATTGATCAAAAACTGGAAAGACAGATAAGATGAACTAAACATATACGAGTTCTCGGCAACGGGCTTAAACAAAGATAGGGCCAACTCGAGCACGTCTCTCCCGTCCCCGCCTCTCTAAAAGGGCAGCTAGCCCCCTGGAAGAATTTTTGAGATAGTTGAAAAAGAACACACGTTAAATCGTGGGCAGATTATTTGCTGGAGAAGGTGCGTACCTACAAATTCTGAAAAGGCCTCTCTGGCTGCAGGAGTAGAAAACAGACCTTAAAAGGCTCCAAACCAGTGGCTATGGGTAGGAGGCATGGCTAGAGCTACAGCCTGAGACACAAGGAAAACACAAGCAGACAAAGAAAATGGGGGCCTTGGACTCAGAGAGACGGGCACGGAGAGAGAGCAGCCGTTCCAAAGAACAGCCTGGAAACTCCGTTGCGGTTTTGCAACTGGAGGCAAAAATGCACCCATGTTTCATTACTCAGCCCAAGGTCAAGGCCGGAGGTGCCGCAAACAACCATGTCCCCTCCATGTGCTTCGAGAGAAGCAACTGCTTCCTCAAAGAGGAGGTTTCAAGAATGACGGGGAATTTTTCCTCCCCATCAGCAAAAATGTTCTCCCCCAATTTATTCCTCTGCTTGAGGCCCAGGAGTTCCCTGCTAAACGCAACAACTTTTCCCTTAAAGGACAATTTGCATGAGAGTCCAATATTTCGCATGAACCTGGGCCCCTTTGGAAGAAATGTAAGATACAGGGCAGCCCTTGAAGTTGGGTCGGTGAGTGTGAGTAGGAGCCCTGGGTGATCTGTTGCCGAAGTGAACTCCAGGGGCAAGTTATAGGGAAGAGGCGATGAGGACACGTGTGGGTGCATGTTTGTACGTGTGAAGATAGTGACTAGTTAATCTGCAAATGTTGCACCTGTTCTGTGAAGTGTCTGTGTCCTCATAAGGTCTTGGTGGCATCAGGTAGGGGATAATTTAGGTCTGGAATCTTCTTAGGGTCTTCATGTCAGCAACAAGGAAGACCACCATCAGAATGCAGGGCCTGCCTCACCCATGTTTCTAGAAGACTCCAGCACGTCCACCGCTTACCATGCACAAGGACAGCGAGGAGGGCCGGGGACATAGGAGAAAGGCCCTCTCTGAACAAGAGCTCTTCGGACTGCCGGCCAGGATGTCATTTTTCCCTGAGGGGACAATGGATGGATACCCCACTCCCAGGTTCTCCGTTGGCTAACATACAATCCAGCCATCTCAGCAATTATGGAGGCATCTCCTGGTTACGGTCTAGGCAGGGCACAGGGAGGACGTCATGGAAGACTTGGGTAGGTGAACCTGGGGTGGCCCGTTCAGCAAGTCACCGTGAGGTCAGCACAAAGGTTAGTTTTGGCCGAGGTCTGAAATAAGGTTCAGAATCGGACGAGAAATGTCACTGTGACAATGTAAAATCTCATAAAACATTCTCCAGCTTGGGTGATGGGAAAAGAGAGGCCTAAGGAAGGAAGACATTAGCCCAAGGTCACATGCAACTTAGAAGCCAAGATAGGGCTAAAGACCTTGATTTCGATCCTTGGTTTGTGCTTAAAACACACACACACACACACACACACACACACACACACAGTATTATTTGAAAACTATATCTGGCTGCCTCTGTCGCTAAAGTCAAGATAGGACCAGCATGGGGCTAGAGATGAGGTTGTACTTGGGGTCAGACTCCTTGTTTTTTTCACATTAGCTTGCACCTGGAAACTTGAATGCATCTCCAATGGAATGTGTGGATAGATGGGTAGATAAATGGGTGGATGGATGGATGGATGGATGGATGGATGAATAAACGAATGATGGAGAGAAGGAATGATGGAGGGATAAATCGATGAACTGGTGAATAAATGGATGGATGGGTGGAAGGATGGATGGACGGATGGGTGCGTAGGCGTTTGAACGCATGCGTGTTGAAATTAAGGAAGGGAGAAGCCTGAGGTCTGATAGCTCCCTCCCAGGACGGAGGGCAAGAGCTCATCCACATACATGTTTTATTTGGGTCATAGATTTGACCCACACAAAGGTTTTAAATCTTTAATAAATAGCCAATACAAAATCAGGCAATTTCCTATTTTAAAAAATCAGATTTGGGGGTTTTCTTAAAAAACAAAAAACAAAAACCCTGAAGATCTAGTGACTCCAGGCTTGCATCCCCACATCTAAAAACATGTGAAGCCGGGCAGAAGTGTCTCTTTACAGGGAGAATGATTTCTAGTTCAAGGCACCTCCCCCACCTCCTCAGTGATGTTATTGGTCTAACCAACGGTCATCCGCATTTTCAACTCCAGAGTTACAAGAAAACGACAACTTTTCCCTATCGCTCGTATTTCCCTTGGTTCACTGATGCTGGTCCAGCCAGTCCGGGGCTGCCGACTTCAATTCCCACCTGCTGTTCCGCCCTGCGCCCGGTTCTGCAGCGAGGGCCGCGCACGCAGGGGACGCTCGCCCCAGCCTTCTGACTCCGGGAACTCAGGACGCAGAGAAGCCTCGGCGGGCTCCCAGGGGCTGGCGAAGCTTCGGGACGAGGGATTCCAGGAGGCAGAGGAGAAGGTGGTTCCAGAACCTGCGCTGACAGGCGTGGGGGGAGCAGCAGCCAGCCAGCCGGAAGCGAGGAGGAAATGGTCGGTGAAAACATCCCTTCTGCACGTTTGTATTTCAGTGACATTTTAATTAAGGCAAGAGCACTCTTTGGGGAGCTCTGCTGTGACATTGAAACCACTTTAATAGGCTGCCCGGGCACAAAGCGAGAGATGAATGGTGAGCCTGGGGTGCTCCTCTGGGCCCGGGCTCTCGGTGAGACTGGGTCGCAGCGCGTGAGGATGTTAAGACGGTTTATGAGTTCCTATTGGCTGAGGGCGGCCGAATCGAATTATAATTTTGCTCCGTGGGGTTTGCTCTAAGGAGATTAAAGGGCACACCGGCCTTCCCCGGTGGGAGGGGGGTTCCCAGATCCCCTCCAGGAGTTAAAATCGAGGCTGAGGAAGGGTGAGGAAGGGGGCCTCCCCGCGGGAGTCGGGGGTAGGGCGGAGGTGCGATCAGGCGGCAGAATGACAACCTGAACAGCCCTCGCTAGAAGCTGTCCCGGACGGGGCGAGTCCCCTGGGGTAGGAATCCAACCTGCCCTGAGAACATCCTCAAGCCTTACGGTGCGAAGTTTTGTTTACAGAGCTGTGCCCTTTTATACCTTGTTCTGGTATGGAACTCTTTTCTTTTGGTGGCTGAACCCCGGACACAGTCGGAGGTTCTTGACGTGAAGTCTTCCTACCACGTTTTTACCCTTAACCGCAGCGTCATCAGCTCGATGGAGCCCTCCGCTGACATATGCCTACAATTGCTCTTTATCAAAAGCTGTTATCTGTATCACCCAAGTTTCCTGCGAGATGGCTCCCACAAGCACTGGGAGTGATACAATCAGTCTGAAGTAATTACGTGGTCTCCAAACAATGAAATAAATGAAGAATGCTGAAGTAGAAGCTGTTGCCAAGGTTTGGGAATTTCAAATACGTGGGGAGAGAGGGTTTATTTAATAAGTGTCTTTGGAATAACTGGGTAGTCACCTGGAAAAAATATAAAGTTGGATCCCTACCTCACAACTTACAGCAAAATAAATTCCAGATGAATTACATTCAATAAAACACAAAAGAATTGGAAGAAGGTATGAGGAAACTTGAAAATAATCTCAGAATGGGTAGGAGTTTTCAAAATATGACTGAAACATCAGAAGCCATAAAAGAAAATGTTAATCAATTTGCCTACAAAGAAATATTTTTCAGCCTGCCTAATAAAAAATAAACATTAAAAGCATTCTAAAAATGAAAAAATATGTACCGCCTATATTATACAAAGTTGGATTTACTGAATATATAAAGAGTTCCTATAAATCGATAAGCAAAATCAAATAACTAAGCAGATAAATGTTTGTTCAAAGACTGTGAACAGGCAATTTAAGAAAAATGAAACACTATTTTTCATTGATCAGAGTGGCAAATATTACAAAATCTGATAACATATTGTTTGGGGGAGGTTCTGAGGAAGTGAGTAGTCTCATCGATACATGTTTTGCCTTCCCTGGACGTATTCATGAGAAAGTCATTGTCTTTAAGGGGAGACACTGAGTGCTGGGCGATGAAGGCGAGAGGCAGACTCTTCATACTTTTTTCTTCTTCTTTTTTTTACCGTGTGTGTTGAACTACCTCCTGTGAAGACCTAGAGCTTGACCTACCTTTAGAGATTGCTGGCTTGGTGCTTGAACTTGGTTTTCCTTCAGCGGCTGCCAACAGAGGCCCTCGTTCAATAACAAACACTGTAGAGCCGGTTGAACTTTAATTACCAAGTACAGTTCTCCCTTCTCCTTTCTCCTCGGCCCTCCAAGTCCCTCACACCCTCAGGCGTAAGAGAACTGGACGGTAGGGACTCAGAAAACGTTGCATGAAGGGATCCCTGTGACTCAGACGGAGAGCGAACCGGCAGGGCCACTTCCTTCCTACGTTCTCAAGATGGTGGGCTGAACACTCACTCTTCCCAGTTTCAAAAAGGGGAAACTTGTGTAGAATCCATGGCAGGTCACCTGGGCCATAGGATGACAGGGGGAAATGGTTAGACCCAGCTGTACAACGGTGGACAAGTTACTTAAACCCTTTGAGCCCCTGTTTCAAATGGAGATGATGACAACTACGTCCCAGGAGACCAGTAAGTGCTAACTGAGTTGAATAGAGTCCCTGTTAACGTGGGGAGGAGAAGCCCCTTGGTGACAGCTGAGATAAATTAGGGTAGAGACAGAGAAGAGGGTCTGCGTGGTGGCCCCAGGTAGGGTGTTAGAAGAAGAGCAGAGAATAGAGATGTTGGAGGTCGGTAGGGAATTTGAGATGGGTCGGCCAGCAGAGATGGCTGGAGCGTGGGAACCCCAACGGGCCCAGTTCTGAAGGGAGGAGGACAGACAGGCACAGTAAGAACGCTTGTGTCAGGAAAGCCAACGCTGGGAGTGAATGTGGCGTGTGAACCTGTGCTCGCTGACTATTGGGCTTAGTGCTCTTGCTCTCTCCAGGGGGGACATGGGGACGGGGACAGGTTGGAGGATGCGTAGCAGATCTGGAACAGAGAAACTGGCCGTCCCAGGGTTGCGGGGACCTACCTATCTGGACCCTAACACCTGAACTTTGGGTTTTGGCGGCTGCCACACCCTTCCCACTGCACACCTCATTAACTCGGCCCGCGCCTGGGGGTCTTCGTTCTCTCACGTCCCCTTCAGAACAAGCCCATGGATGACCTTCCCATGACACTTCCCGTCTTCAGATCTTGAGAAGAAAAAACCCAGTCCCCACGGGTGCGCAGCCACCCTGGAGCCTGCGGCAGTGTTAGGATTCAGCTGCAGGGGCACCTGGTGTGACAGAAGCCCAGGGAAAGGACATGGATTTCAGGCAAGAGGAAAAAAATAAAACGAGGAAGCACGACTTAAAACGGCCTGCGAAGCGGAGCGCATTGGACACGAGGTACAAACGTCGCGGGAGGTGACTCAACGTCTCTGTGAAGCGGTGAGTTTTGTGTGAGTACAGACGTATTTTGTTTTCCTCGGAGGAGCTGATGAGGACGTGGCCTGGAACCCAGCGACAAACCAGGCTGCTGCCCGCCTCTCCCCGGGTCTCCCCCGCGACCCCGGCTTGTGAGGGGGGGCTTTATCTCGGAAGCTTTAGCTTAAATGTCCAACACATCTTATTAATGAAAGTAATAAGCTGTTGTTTATACATGTCATAATGGGGAATATGACTATTTAATATAAATCTGACATTTAAATTCCACTTAGTTCTGAGATGCGAATGATATCAAGGCATAACTCTTTCCCCTGGAGTAAAAACTCCCTGGGCCTGCGTCTTAAAGCATTGAAGTTTTCAAAGTAATCAGGCTTTTTTTTTTTTTTCCAGAGGAACCAAATTGCGAAGACATCTGTTCTGTTATTAATTTCACATAAATCTTAAGCTCCTCAAGGCCAGAAATGAGGCTTCATTCACATCGAATTAATGAAACATGATTGTAAGTCCCTTGCATGGAAATGCTGTCACACAATTCCGAGCTGCTTATAAGCACTGAGTAATCTCCGAGGCTGCCAGGGGACGGCCACGTGCCATCCGCCCCCCCCTTCCCCCGCCACCCAAAAACAATATCTGAAATATCACAACACTAACTATATCCTGCCAGATTAATAGCAGATGAAAATTTCTGGGAAATGAATCAGACTTTCTCAGCAAAGGATACAAATGCCCCTGGCAAAAGCAGATTGCAAAATGTAAGAGCCCTTCAGATAGAGTTTAATAACTGGGCCCCCAGCAGTCAGAGGACACACCCGGGAGGAGGGGGCCCGGGGATGCCCCACAAAGGCGTCTTTCGTGAGACCTAATTCAAGTCTATCTGGTGTAGGTTTGAGAAGAGAAACCTTGACTGGCCAATGCATGCTACGTGGGCTGGGTAGTGTGAGAGAACGTGTGTGTTTATGTGTGCATGTGTGTGTAAATTTGTGTGTGAATATGCATGTGTGTGAATGTGTGTTGTGAGTTCACATGAGTGTGTATGTGTGTGTCTGTGTGTATGAATATGGGTGAGTGGCACTGTGAGACTGTATGATTGTGTGTTTACATGTGGTTAGTGTATATACGGGTGAGTATGTGTTCAGAATGTGCCCATATGAGTTGGTGTGCATATACTTGTGTGTGGGGGGAGGTGCCTGGGAGAGAGTGTGTGTATACAAGGTGAGTTGTGTGAGTGTGTGGGTGTGCACACAGACACACACATAGAAGGAAGCTTCTTAAGACAGACATGAACCAGTCAGTTGGACATCGATCTTAAACAGAAGCTCTGCACAGTCTCGTGCCCGTCTGAGCTGTTCTTGAAAGGAATTTGCTTCTGGGGGTTTGAGTGTGTGTGTGGGGGGGGCATGATTTTTTTTGTCAAATAACTGAAATTGCCAACAGAAGGATTGTCTGGAGAGAGACATGGAAGAGGGAGTCTGAGATTTCTTCCTCAAACTTCCAAGTGTTATTTTTGGTTTTCTGCTGAGCTGGGACCCCGAAAAGAATCTGCATATGATATTTACATCTGAAATCTTCAGAGCCTCATTAGCTTTGATATTTATTAATTTATTTATTTGCAAAAAGGAATTTAAATCAAATGGAGAAGCGCAAAAGCAAAACCTTTGAATGCAACACAAAAATTAATTAAAACAGGCATTCGGCGGGGAGAGTGGAATACAATACAATTCAGAGAAAAGACAATGAAACTAATTAGACTCTGATGGGAAAAGCCTACCTCGTTTAGTGATCATCCATTGGTAATTAATAAACCACAAGTATTGATATTGGAAGGAAATGCCAGAATTTTAACCACAGGTTTTTTCCTACAAGTTCCCTTCTTCATCTTCTTAGACTCATATCTTCCAGACAAAACCCATCACATTATTCGAGGTCATATTTATTATGTTTTGGGGAAATCAGTCTTGTCTATAGCTGTCACCAACTGTCCCCAGAATAACATGTAGGTGGACTGGAATAAGCAATAGCAGGTAAGACACATCCAGCCTGGATGCGGCTCAATGGATTAAATAACAGCCTGCAAACCAGAGGGTCACCAGTTCGATTCCCAGTCAGGGCACATGCCTGGGTTGCAGGCCTGGTCCCCAGTAGGGGGCGCATGAGAGGCAACCACACATTGATGTTTCTCTCCCTTTTTTTCTCCCTCCCTTCCCCCTCTAAAAATAAATAAATAAAAAATCTAAAAAAAAAGGAGACATACAAATACAAGGGACATTGTACTCTCATGGTTAGCGTTAATGCAGCCGGTGGAGCCAATTTGAATATGTGAACAGATACGGTCCCAGTTACATTTTTGCCCCAGGATTCTCTGAGGCTTTGTTTTACCACCCATGTTTTGTAGATCTATGAAAAACACTTCCATCCATCCAGCTGAAAAACCCTTGACCAACAATATCAGAAAGACTCTTAGCTTTGTTTAGCGTGGGATGGTATCAAGGGGTCCGGCTTTCTTACAGACGTTCTTTTGAATGCAATGATCCATTAGTATTTATGCAATTTGTTCTCATCTGTTATGCAACAGTGCAAATGTACAACTGTCACAGTGGAACAATTTAAGGCACAAGAAGCCTGTCACAAAGTTTCAGTGTTGGCCACCTGCACCTTCATCAAGTAGGAGGTATCCTTTCGGCTTCTTCTTCAGTCTCTTTTCCAACGCCACCCCCCCCGCCCCCCAGCCCGGTACTTGCATTATCTCAGGATGACCCTGGGTTGTTTCTAGCTTAAAGAGAACAGGCTTTGAGAAATACCCCGATAAGCCTTTCAGTTTTAAAAGATGGCTAAAATACTAATGGTGAAATGAAAGGCATATTTTTGAGCAGAAAAAAATCTTTCCAGCGATCCCTCAAACCAATTTTCTTCCGATGTATAGAGATGGCCTTGTTTAGATAAGTTGGTAAATTAAGCCAGATCTCAGCTTTCCTCTGTGGAAAGTGGAAGGAACTGAACTAAAACTAGAATGATTTTTAAGGTTTCCTTAAGCCAGTGTAATTAGTGATTCTAGCACACACATGGTGTATGTATATATATCTCCATATCTATCTATCTATATCTATCTATATCTACATAGGGGAGAGAACTTCACTATGTACAAAGAAAATCGAGGCTCTTCCTTATAAGTAGTACACGGACGCATTCACTCGCTCATCCATTCGTGCGTTCATTGTGTGTGTACGGGCCATCTGTCACACAGTTCTTTTACATCATTTAATTTAACCCTTCCAACAACCTTCTGAGGTGGGTATTCCCCCTCGACAGGAGTGGTAGTCAATTTATTGAGCTATTAATGAACCGTGATACCTGCCCACCAGAAAGGACTTTGGGTCCCGCACTGGAGGCTCCTGTCTGACACGTATTCGAGGCAAGAGGAAGACCAGATGGAGTTGGGGAGGGGGGTGCGTAGCGGAGGAGCCAGGGTGGCCAGAAAGGTGGAAGGGAAGCTATTTACAGACTGGCCTGGGAAGGGCCCTACTTTTTAAACAACCGGTATAGTGTATTCTGATGGATATGGCTGAAGGTCGCCCTGATTCAGTCTCCCCATTCTGCAGAGAACAAAAATGAGGCTCTGGGAAGCCCAGTAATCTTTGCAAAGTCAATGCACGGGGAAGTGACAGGCCTGAAGTCTTGAGGAGTCTGAGGCTCACTTTCTCACACCCTCAACCACTGTGCTAACTGTAGAGGCATCTCTAAGCGGACCTCCCCGTGTACCAGCCTGGTCCAGGATTTCTTCACAAAGGCCATGAGGAGGGATTCCAGAATCCCCTTTGAGTGGGGGGAGAGTTGCCAGATTTGTTAAATAAAAATGCAGGACACTCAGTTAAATCTGAGTTTCAGGTAAACAGCGAGAATGTTTTTGTGTATTTTTAGCACGTTGCATGGGATGCACTTACGCTAAAAAAATGATTCATTATTTATCTGAAATTCAAATTTAACTGGACATCATGTATTTTACCTGGAGCATCTCTAACTTGGGGGCATAAAGACATTTCAATTTGCAGAAACACTTGCTTTTCAAGGAGCTCTGTTGCGCAAAGCCCATGGAGCTCGGTGGCGGGAAGAATACTTCCAACCTCACTCCCTCGGCTTTTTTTGATTCTAAAGTTATGCAATGCCAGGGCAGAGATCATCTGAGCCAGAGCCCCGTCACTTCCTGTCCTCCCTCCGCACACGAAGGCAGAACCCACCACTCGGTGGCTTGGCTTTGAAGCCAGGGAGCATGGTCCAGGAGGCATGTCCTCATCTCGGAAGCACATGGAAACTATTCCCTTCCTGCAGGCCTCCCTGGTTAGCCCACTGCATGTCTCATGGCTTTTCAGCTGCAATTATAATTTTTGTAGCACCCCCACTCCAGCCCAGATGGTATTTATTAGAACACATTGCTTTTGGAAAAAAAAACAAAACACAAACATTGCATCTTAATTAAAGGTTGGTTATCCAAAGGCTGTTTGCAGATGAGAAAAATTAACTACCGGGTCTCCTCTGTCCGTTAGAATACCACTGTCTTCACACGTGGAGGGTCTCCCGTGTTTCAGGATACCCCCTTGTCTTCCTCTGAGTGCTTTGTTGTACAAAAACTAGGAAAGAGTCACAAGAACAGGTTTCAGAGAAGAAATGGGCTCATCTTCCCTTCGAATCCGTCCTTTCACAGTCTGCTGCATAGCCAGTGCCTGGGGTGTGGATGGGGGTTAATAAAGGTTGTTTGGGGTCTGGAAACCCACCTGCTGTCCAGGCTAATAGGTCAGCTCCTGGGGCCAGGTGGAAGCTGGGAGAATCGGGACTCTGCCCCACCCGTGAGCCAAGACTGAAATAAGCTGCCGGAGACTAAAACCGTACTTTTCTGGGTGGGGTTCCCTAACTTGGAGTCCATGGAGCAGAAGGTGCCTAGAAGATCCATGGGGAAGAATCCAGAAAGTCTCTGAGCTTGGGTGGGAAAAATTTATATATATTTTGATACATATGTGTAAATACACACATACACACACACACATATATCTATATGCAGGTACAAACAAATACACGTTTTTTGGTACTAATTTCTAACCAAAATTTACCATTTCCTTCAATTCTGAATGTAGGCAACAAACCACAACTGTATCAGTACTATATACATGTGACTTTTGTGCCTTTGTCATCAATAAAAATCACAAATATTTAATATCACATTATAGTTGCCTTTGGATATCTTAAAATATTTGACTCATTACTATCTTAAAATTACAACTATTAGATCCACCTCTATATCTTATTATTTAAAGGTTAATAAAAGCCTGTGCATTATGATATCATGTAAAATTATTTGGGTAACTGTCATGTAATGTAAGCTGTTTTCTTTGTCATCTTATTCTTTTTATTTTATGCCTGTAAAAACATTATTCAGTAATAAACCTTGAAGACTGTGCTCAGTGAAATAAAAGCCCATCACAAAAGGACAGACACTCTATGATTTTACTTCTAGGAGGGTCTACGAATTAAATCTACAGATTGTTACTCTTTGAGATGGAGTAACAAGAGAGTAATAACTAAATTAAATTACATATGTACGTACAGGAATCTCACATCTGAAGTTCAGAGACAGAAAGAAAAATGAGATATATGGGCCATTCTGAGCTTGGGATGAGGTTAGGGGCTTTGGGGCTACAGAGGGGAGGAGAGTAATTTGCAGGAGGATAAAAAGAGCAGATGTTTGGTAATTAGGAGTTTTGCTTGCCTATAGGTAGGTCATAAAATGTTATTTCTGGTGATAACTCTTATCTGGGCAAGGCCCCAAGTTTAAATTCTTTAAGGGAGAGATAAAGCTTCTCACGAGCCCACAGGGTCTCCACCACTTTCCGCTCAAAATAATCCTCACGCCAAAGCAGCCCATCTTGGGGAGGCTTGTTCTGGTCCCCTTAGAGACACATCAGCATCAGAGACTTTCCTGATGTCATTAGGAGAGTCCGAAGAGAGTTACAGAGAACACAATGTACTCACTGTGTGACTCAGTGTTATTTAATGTCTGGTTGGAGCATCACCTAAAATCATTTTAAATGTCATCTGTGACCTCTGCTAGTCTCCAAATACTATTATCTCAGCTCATCCTTGCAACGGCCCTATGCCTTCAGTACTAGTCCCAGTTAGGACTTGTACTGGTTAGTACTGCCCCGTTTGCTGGGCACAGAGAGGCGGTCCCATTCGCCTGAGCGGACACAGCCCACAGGAGCGCCCTGCTCTTTTTGACCCCAGAGTCGGGCTTCTCGCTTCCAGGTGACCTGACCGTGGTGGTGTTCTGTTCTGTAGCCACATCTGCCCAGGGAAAGGACATTTTGCAGCCTCCTGTGAATCCCCATGAGCTTCCAAGGCCAGATGTCTGTCCAGGCACGAACACCCCTGAAGGAAACCCCATAGCGAGATGCACTCCAGATCTGCAGACCCACGTCATGTGACAGCACTATGCCTGCAGCCAGCAACACTGAACGTGCTCAGACTTAGCCAGTGACGATGCCATTGATGCAGGGAAGGGAGAACAGATGGGAGGGGAAGGAAATGAATGCAAGTGATGGAGAGGAGGGGAGGAGCCTCAGGGTCTGCACCTGGAAAACAGGGACTTTAAAACGGACCTCACAGGATGAGTGGGGGGGATTTGAGCGCATAGTAGGTGCTTCATACTCCCTCTTCTCCCCTCTTATCTCCTTTCCTCCCTCTCTCTCTCACACACACACATACGTTTGCATTATTTAACGTGAAAATAGGGAGTTTGTGGCCAAGGTCTGCCCTCACATGAAAATCCTGTGGGGCAAAAAAGACAGGCAGATAGAGTCCCTGGAGTTTCAGGGCAACCTTAGCAGAGGCTGGAGCATGGGGTCCCTCAAGAGGTATCATCTGATACTTGCCAGGAAGTCCCTCATGGCCTAGGGGCTGTGATTCTACCAGCAGAGCCTCATGTCTTGAGTTAGGTGGGGCCCCCTCCTCTGCAGGTTCTCTAAGAAATGCAAGGGCTGACACATAGCCCTGGCTGGTGTGGCTCAGTTGGTTGCAGCATCATCCCGTACACCAACAGGTTGCAGGTTTGATTCCCGGTCAGGGCACATGCCTAGGTTGCCGGTTCCATCCCCAGTCAGGGTGCCTATGGGAGGCAACCAGTTGATGCTTCTCTCTCACATTGATGTTTCTCTCTCTCCCTTCTTCTCTCTCTAAAAGCAATGAAAAAATGTCCTTGAGTGATGATTTAAAACCAAAAATTAAAAAAAAAAAGAACTGACACATAAAGCAAAAATGCATGGCTCAGGGGTTTTCTTTCCACAGGGACCCCAGGAAAGGGGGGACCCTGAGAAATGGACAGGACCCACCAGAAGCAGATGCCTTTCCCTGACACAAGGGCGGAGGGCTCCTGGGGCTTTGCACGTGCCCAGGAGGAGGTGCCTGCCAAAGCCCCAGATGAAAGAACGCCAAGGAGGCTGTTCCCGGGGCGCATGACTGTGCGTCAGTTTCCTCCACCCTGCTCCTTATCTTCTGTGGGCGGAAAGGCGAGGCTGATGGGCAGGCCAGATTACACCCCAGACCCGCTGGCTGGCTGCTCAGGGCCGGCAAACCACTTCCTCCGGCTCCGTTGAGCTCAGCACATCTGGCGACCTGGTGGGCTTTTCCTTCAGGACCCGGGCAAACACAGACTCAGCAGTGCGTGGGTGTGCGTGCTGTATAAATACCCCCAAGACCTGCACAGAGACAAGGCACAGGGGAAGCCAGGGAGCAGACGTTCCAACTCACTCTTGGAACCTGAACAAGTTTGTCCTCCCAGGGCCTCCGTTTCCTGAGCTGTGAAATATTGGAGGAGAGACAAGTCTAGCTGATGTCCAAGAACTCTTCCTGTTCTCGAAATCAATCAATAAATAATGAATGAGCGAATGATGATGATGATGATAGGGTCATTGCTCTCACATGACAACGCAGATACACAGGGAATGCAGAGAAAAATACTCATGAATATTATTGTACGCCAAAGCCACATATCTGGAGGACCAAATACCTAGATATTAAAAACAAAATCCAACTTAATGTCAGAATCTCAATTAATCCGTCAAAAAGATGGAGTCGTGCAAACTTAAAGGCCATAGAAGAGATCTGTCCGGAAAGTATCCAGCCACACACTATGAAAAATAGAGATTATTGACTGAAAAAGATACAAGAAACATTGTACATAGAACAAGGATACTTCAGTCCCCCTCCAAGTAGGCACCTTGGGACCTTGCACAGTTCTCCCAGGGGCCATCAGCTACCCTGTTGTATTTTCTGGAATCTTATTGATAGTCTGAAATTGCTTCTCTTTCACAGGTGACTTTAGTTTTGGGGAAAGCCAGAAGTCGCAGGGTGCCAAATCTGGGGTGTAGAGGGTAGTGTCACCTGGGTGATTTGCTGTTTCACCAAAAAACTCTGCATGAGATGTGACATGAGTGAGCACATTGCTGTGATGAAGCTGCCCATCGTCAGTCGCCTGTAGCTGCAGCCCTTCTGCATCATCCGAATAGTTTCTGTGGGGAAATGTTCACGCTTCATGCAACTCTGATGCAGATTCATTGCTCTACTCACTCAGTCATTTTGAATGTGACGACCACACAGTACACATGCTCACTCAACGGTGTCTACCAAACCCACTGACTGGTACAGTGAAGTTGTCCTTGTTCACGCATGCTCATTCCAGTCCACTCTCCTTGGCTACCAGGCTACATGGATGTCACACAAATGGTTCTCGTTATATTAACAACGGCTGGACTTTTTCCGGACAGGCCATGTATATTTGCTCCAAATTAATGCTCTTAACCTGAACCTATGCATCACAGTTCCGACACTGGTGGCTTTCTTTCTTCTGTGCGATGGTATTTTTAAAATCGAGGCAAACCTCTTCATAAGAGAAGTTTTCCCATGAAGATTCCAATATCTGATGACTAGCAAAATCAGCTGACTCTGAGGAGAGGCCATCTACCTGTCGTGGTCGTAGTCAGGTCATCCTAGTCCCTACTGGGTGACCTTATTCTCTCTTGTCACCCAACTGGCCTGGGTGTTTGAGTTTGAGACTTTGCTTTATAAGGAAGTGTCTGGATATTCAAAGCAGAACGGGGGACCTGTTGGAAGCGCTCTTGTCCCTGGTGACTGATAAAAGACACAGCCGGGAGTGAGCCTGCTCTGCGTCACAATGGCCAGCCTCGGCCCCCAGCAACCTGGCCCCCGCCCCCGCCCCTTGCTGGCCGTGAGCAAGGCCCGTGGGCCTGTGGCTGTCTGGGCTCTTTAGGAGGCCTGGCTGCCCCGCCCTCGGAATGGAGTGTCGGCCTACCCGGTGCTGGGGCCCATATGCTTCCCAGAAACGCCTCAGCCTCCCATATGCTCTGGGCTTCCTGCTCAGCCTCCTGTAGCACCTACTGCCAACTGGTGGCTTTTCCTTTCTTCTGCCCGGGGCCGTTTTCCAACGTGTGAAATTGCTTTCTCCTGCTTTCCGTGGGTGGGTCTCCATGGCAAAAGAGTTCTGCGGATTGAGGCTTTTGCAAAACTGACTTTCTGGGTTGAGGCTTTGGCAGAAACGACTTTTCAGAAAGGCTTCTCCTTCCCAGACTTTCAAGACCTTGCCTCCCTCACCCTTGGAATTCTCTAGCTCATATCCTTAGCTCGCTGGGCCCCAGAAGGGACACCAGGGGGCCAGTGACGGGTGGCAGGGGGAGGCGAGAGCCAGAGAATCTTTCCAGAGGAGGGAATGCTTGAGTGTGGCCATGGGTCTACAGCGAAACACATCAGGAAAGTCACACGAGGAAGAGAAGAGCCTGTGGCAGGCCACTGGTGCAGGAAAGCACCAGGCAGGTTCTGGGGAGCACGTGGCAGGCAGCGGGCTACGAGCTTTGTGAGCGCCTGTTTTAGGGAGCTCTTTTTTAAAAAAGATTTTATTTATTTATTTTTAGAGGAGGGGAAAGAAGGGAGAAAGAGAGGGAGAGAAACATCAACGTATGAGAGAAACATCGATCGGCTGCCTCTTGTACCCCAGCCGGGGGCTGGTCTTGCAATCTAGGCATGTGCCCTGACCGGGAATCGAACCCTTTGCTCTGAGGGACCAGGCTTACCCAACTGAGCCATGTCGGTCAGGGGTGTTTTAGGGAGTTCGGATTAAAGGACAGTGAGGAAGAAATACTGAGCGAGGCCCAGAGTGCCGAGGGCCATGGGTGCCACCCTAGACTTTGTCCTGAGGTCATCAGGAGCCACTGAGGTTTAAAGGCAGAGAATGAGGCAGTCAGACCTGAGTTTGGGAGGCCGCAGTGGATTGACCAGAAGACCGACATGGGGAACAGAGAGGAGGCAAGAGCAAGAGTCCACACAGGAAACAAGTGGCTGAACCACGTGGTGGCAGCGTGACTGCGGGTGGCGGGCGAGGACACCCAGGGACTTGAGGGACACGTGTCTGGTTTGCATGTGGGAGATGAGGAAGAGGAAGAGTTGGAGGTGACACCAAAGTGCCTCTGCTGTGCGCTGGGACACTGGTGACCTGAGTAAGACAAAGGAGGGGGAAGAGCGCAGGGGTAAAACCAGGGTCTGGTTTTATAGGTGAATAAGTGATTAATTTGCAAGATGGAAATGCATTTGGGGGTTTGTAGCATCAGCGTGCACACTCTACGAACTATTTATGAACGTATGTGCATTTTGAACTCATGAAAGATTCATGCACTTTGGTATCAAGGAAAAGTCACTTTCTCTGTGCCCTTGCTGCTGGGGAAAAACCCATTCGGCCTCCCGGGTCTGGCAGACATACATCTCTTCCAGACAAAACTACTGACTTGTTCTCTTGTGTCCCCATGTTTATTTCACAGCATTCACTGTTCCTGTCACTGTCCCAGTGATAAGCATATTGATTTAATCTTTAAATCCACCATCTGGCACAGTGTTTAATATACAGAAATTGTCGCTAAAGGTTGAAGAGCAAATAAATAATAATTTTTATATCCTTCTTACAGCTTTTGATTCAAGGCACAGAGAAACCTAAGGGCTTGTCCCAGGTCGCACCATGATCTTAGACCGGGCTCCACGGGGTTGTCTCCAGTTTCTCCTTTCCCGGGAGACTCCGTTCATGTTTTATACAACACGTGCTTGCCCCACAGGTATTTATAAGTCAGGGCCCATGTGAAACTTGGGAGACTTCACGACTAGTTCTGAATTTGTTTCTTTGGATAAGTCAGCAGATCTAAACACAGTGGGCAATTCTGGACAATCCTCCCAATTTCCCACACTCCCCACCTTTCCCCAAGATTCTCCTCTAACTGGTGGGGAGGCTGGTCGCTACGTATAGCTTTGTGATGTTGCCGTCATTCTTCCCCATGTGAAAAGCAAACTGAAGCCATCACTGTCTAATGGAAGCCAAATGAAGCTGGAATGGAGAATGAGGAAGGACATATTTTGTTAGCGGAGGTAATGACAACTCTGATGTGCTGTCATTAAGGTGCAAATGACACCCTACCTCACTCATTTTCACCGCGTCCCCCGTGCCCAAGGACCCAGGCATCAAGGCCCATCCCACAGAAACAGCGGGGAGCAGGAGTTGGAAGCATGGCTTTCTAAATGACCTTGGGCAAGTTCCTTAACCTCTCTCTGCCTTTGTTTCCGCATCTGCAAAATGGGATGATGATGATGATGACACCTGCCCTTCGGGTGCTCGTGACGATCGAAAGAGGCAAGAAAAGCGTAGAGAACTCGGAACGGCACCTGACACTTCGTAAGAGCACAGAAGAAGGAAGCTATTTTTGGGATTATAGTGAGTGGCCAATTATTCACTCATTAATTCATTTGGTAAGTATTATGTTTGATTTATTGACTAAGAAGGTAGGTGCCACTGAAAAATGTCAAACTATAAGTTTTAAAGTTCTAAAACCACCGTGATGTGCATTTGAACCATTCTGGAGAACTCTGGCAAACTACTGATCCTGGGGCCCCACCCAAGACTGATTATACCGGCGATGGCCATGTCAGGTTATGATCAGCATGGGGCACCGTCCTCAAGCCAGAGCCAGGCCATGCATGTCCCTGAGAATGGGGACCTCCTTATATTGTGTGCCCTGGGGCCTCCCCCAGTCCATGCCCAGCCTCAGCTCACTAGAACAGAATTTCCAGGAGGGCAGGGATATATGTGTATGTATTGTCTAGTCTTCCCCTGCTGTCTCCCCAGTACCCAGAACAGTAGTGAGCACACAGTACGCCCTTGATAGACATTCCCAGAAATCACGGATGAATGGATGGGCCCATCCTCCTGGAGTTCAGGTCACACAGCTGCTTCTGTGCTGGACACAGCTGGACCTGCCCTACATAAACTAGGGTTGTATATTCCTAAACTTGAGATGATCAGTGTTTCTGGAAGGGACCTCGGACAGTTTTTCTCAAACCAAAGGCATTCAGGACTCTCTATCTACATCCCTCTTGAAATGTTATATTTTTTACATTAATTCATGTTTACTTCTGTATTGTTTCTGACAAAGAAACCTTGAAAAATCAGTTCCATAAAGGAAAAAACTACTATCACCAGCCATAAACAGGTAATTGTAAAAACGAGTACAAAGGAAAGAAATCATGCTATTAAGTGTGGCCGGATGTAGCTATTATGAAGCGGGGTTCACGGGGGACGTTGTTGAAGATGTATTGGCTTTGGCCTTTGTCTGAGAGGGAATCAGAAACCTTGAAAGAGAGTTCAAATATGATGCCTGTCTCCCTCTATGCGCCAGTACAGTTTAATGCTATATCCATGTTTATTGCCCCAAGCCATCTGCGTGGTACTCAACCTGCTGGTGGGGGGTGGGGGGGTGGGGGGGTGGTCCTCAGCCACCCAAAGCCCTCATTTTCTAAGACCTAGGCCCAAAGAGGGGAAGGGTTTCCCCTAGGTCACATTCATTTGCCATCTATACCCAAGGAACACTTCCTGTGTACTGGGCACCAGACAGCCAAGTCCCAGCTACCGCGCAGCGAGCATCCCAGGGGCAGAGGGGGGCTGTACCCTGGCCACCCCACCCCCGACTCAGTCAAGTGCTCCTTCCCATCTGGTGGAAGGTGTTTCCATAATTCCCGTCCACACCCTGCCCTGCCTGTATGGGCGACTCGGACCCTCAGTGCTGCAGTAACATCTTTTCGTTTTAATAAAGCAGCCACATTTTCACCCCGTCCCGGGCTTCACAGCAACACACACTTGGAGAACGCTGCTAATTTCAGCGTCTGGCTTCCAGACCCAGACGTCAAAACAACTACCTTTCATCTCAGGTTTGTAACACAGAAAACCTTCAATATTGGGAACAGATAGCCTCGAAGGTGGGTTCATATCTCTCAGCAACATTGCTGTAACTTAACTCTCCCGCACCCGATCAAGGCTTTCTCTCTGCCTCGTAGGTATTTTAATACAAATGTTCCTTTCATTTGACTGATTGAAGGTCTCCAACCTGCAATAAATGAAACATCTGATCCCCTTGAATCCAAATCACTTTTTCTTTGATTTTCTTTTACTTCTATTTCTTCGTCCTTTGTTCTATAGCTCGAGTCAAATTTCCCTTTAGAAATTGAAAGAATGTGTGTGGGTTTTTCCTGCTTTTTTTTTTTTAACTAGGCCTTAGTGTAACTGCTGGCTTGTGGACTAGAATATTAAGATCGAGTTCAATGGCTGACTGTCTCCAGCAATGTGCTTGGCGTGTCATTGTCCCCCCCACCCCACCACCCCCAGTTTGGGGCAGTAGCCATACAAATTAGTCTCAGTGTACAAGTCACCGAAGCTGGCTTCCTGGGTAACCCCTAGGCTTGGGAGGAAACAAGAATAAAGATTTCCCCCCCTGCAGAAAGAGCTGAGTTAGCCATGCACAAAGACCTGCATGTTGGCATCTGGCTATGGAGGTAAGCACTTAATTGCCTCTATAATAACTTATACCATCCACATGGTATTGGGTCCCCAGTTTCAGGTAACGGGCCGGGGAGACTGTCAGTCTCTGGAATGACTGGCTTGGCCATATCAGCGACTTCAAAAGGTGAGCAGTGGTCTTTGAGAAGCTGGCAAAGCCCTGATTGTGCCCTGTGTCCATACTTAACCAGGTGATTATCTGCTCAGTGGCCTTGGCCTCGCATCTGGGGAGGCTTGAGCTGTGTGCACTGTGGGTCACGGCGCTCGTTATTACAGCCTAGCGAAACTGTCTCTTTCCCTGAATTGGTAAAAATGTTTCTCCCTTAGGGCTGATTCAGTAGATACCAGGAGGCAATTATAACGAATATTCTATTGCATTCCTTAGCCTTTGATCTTCTGCTTGTATAGGGCCAGCCAGCCTTCCCAAATCTGTGAACTCTTCCTGGCTTCAAGGAACTCTCCCTACTGATAATCTTTGTCTAGCCCCTGACTCATATTTACCTACCTATGGTTGGTAGCCAGGCTTTAAGATGGCCCATGGGGATCCCATCTCCTGGTGTGCTGCCCTTGTGTGGTCCTCTCCCACGTTGCACTGGGGTTGGTTCCTGTGACCAAAGGAAAATGGCAGAATTGGTGGTGTGTCTTTTCTGAGGATGGGTAATAAAAAACTATGGCTTCCATCTTGAGCTTCCTCTCTCCCCCTGCCCTCCCTTCTCTCTCTGCCTCTCTCTCTCGGACCTCATGCTCTGGAGAAGGCAAGCTGCTATGTTGTGAGCAGCCTGTGGAGAGAGTCACGTGACAAAGAGAAGCCTCTGACCAACACCTGATGGGGAACCGCCGACAACCACGTGAGTAAGTCTGGAAGTGGGTTCTCCGGCCCCAGTTGAGCCTTGAAATTATAGCAGCCCCAGCTGACAGGTTGACTGCAGCCTTGTGAGAGACTTGGAACTAAAGATGCTTTCAGATTCCTGACTCTCAGAAACCATGTGAGATAACACATTTGTTAGTTTCAGCTGCTAAGTTCGGAAGTAAGTTGTTATGTAGTAATAGATGATTCATGCACCATGTAAACTAGTCCCGAGGCTCTCTGGGGAGTTCTGAGTCAGCTTACTCAGTCTGTGTGGCAGAGCTCCCTTATTGTCCCTTAATCTGTATTTTCAGTTCTCCCTTCATAAAAGAGGCCACTAGCTTTTAAACAGCTGCTTGGCTGCCTAGAATAATATGTTGTCCAACTTCCCTTGCAGCTAGGTATGGTCACATGACTACATTCTGGCTAGTGGGCATATGTGCAAGTGGTATGTGCCACTTCTGGAGAGTGCCTTCAGTAGAGACACTCTTATATCTCGCTCCTTCCTGTAGGCTGGAACTGTGCACAGAGCCTGGAGCTCCAGCAGTCGTCCTGAATGACGCAGAGCAACAAGACGGAAGGCACAAAGGCCCTTGACACTGAGGAGTGGCAAACCAAACCCTGGTCATTAACCCTGAAAATTTTACACGGGAGAGAAATAAACTTCCTCGCTCCCTGTGTTATTGTGAAGATTCAACGAGTTAATTAATGTACAATGATTAGAACACTTAAGCAATACCAGGCACATAGAAAGTGCTGTGCAAGTGTTAGACTCTGGAACTCGCACCAAGACCTTGCTTTGACCTATAAGCCCTGATGTTTCCTTAGAAGCTTTCTTTTTCTCTTACAAGTTTGAATGCTTCCAGTGAGGCATTCTCTCGTCTTAGAGACCCATACATTCTTCTGTGAAGTCCCCTCTCTATGCGATAGTTCTCAGGAGGCCCATCACACCCACCCATTCTTCCCAGTTGCTCACTCTGCACCTATGAGTTAGAATACCTTGGGCCCTCGGGGCAGGGTCTGGGGTTAAATTTCTGGACTTGTCAAGTAGTTCCTCCCAAAGCATTTGGCTGGGTCAACTAGATGAGTGGTCATGCCTTTATTGGGATAAGAAAGACCTGCGGGGTGGTCAGGGGAATGGTTTGGAGAGAAAACAGAGATTGTAGAGGGCACTGAGGGCATCGAGGGTGGAGGTCAAGAGCAGGGAAATAAATCTGAGTGTGGAGCACGCTCATACATATATATGCCAACAACAGGAGACCTTCCCTTTCCCACTTTGCTGGCAGAGTGGACAATGCTGACAAAGACGAGCGCAGACAGGTGCCAAGTCCAAAGAACTCTGATCCCATTTTCAAGAAAGATTGAGGCATAACAGGACCCTGCTCTCCCAGCACACACAAGGGAGGGGGCCACATGGCCATTTGAAAATGGATACAAGTGGATATTATCTGAAAGAGTTCAAGCTTTAAAATCAGACAGACCCGTGTTGAATCCTGGCTCCATCACTTAATAACATGTCATCCTTAAGCAAGTCAATTAACTTCTTTGAGCCTTACCTTACTTCCATCCCCTGGAAAATAATGACAATAGAGTTGTTGTGATATTAAGATTAAAAAAAAATTACTCCATAAAGTATTCGATTAACAGAAGGCACTAATGACTCTTACTCAACCCCGCCCTCCTTTCTCCAGAAAGAAAAAAGCTACTGCTATTTCTTGTCTTCATATATTCCTTCCATGGTTCCTGAATAGTTTCTGGTGGTCAATGTGGTGAGTGAAGGCAGGAAAGTGTTGCAATGAGCCTAGAGCTTTGATCTTCAGTCCACGCCTTGGAATGTTCCAGAACTGCTGGTGCTACAGCAGAAGCTCAAAGCGATTTCAACGAAAATCTCAGGGAGCCACACATTAGCCTCCCACCTCACTGCAATGAAAAGTTTGAGAGATAGAGAGGTAGAGAGGACGAAAAAGAGGGAGAGGGAGATGCTGGGGAAGAGAGAGACTGATGCACTGGTTCTTTCCCTGAGGGCCTAAGCGCCACCGTGACTCTGGCACATGTCACAGACTGAACCACACATACAAATAAGGGTCTCCAAGGATACTTGCAGACCTGGTGCCCTAGCTGGTGAAAGTGACTGTGTACGCCGGAGTCTCGACTTGGGCGGGGGGCGGGCAGCAGCCTCCTGGTCCTGGCTCTCGGAATTCCCAGCTCAGGTGTGCAGGAAAGGGCCTCGAATTCCCACCCCGAATGGGCTTAGCTGAGCCTCGTGAGGTCCCTGGCTCAGGCTCATTTCCTGCAGACGGAGGAGCTCAGCCCAGGGTTGGCACTGCGGGGAGATGGTAAGCTCTTTAACATGGCTCGTGGTTACCTTTAAAGGGTCTCGTTGTCCTTAAAGCTCTCTAAACAACCACGGCCTCCCTTTTCCTTCTTTGTTTCCTTTCTTCATTGTTTCCTCTCTGGATTTGTTTCAAGAGTGGTTGGAAGCCCGCTGCTGTGAGTTGGCGTTGGAGGCGGAGAAGGCGTCTCTTGTCCGTCTGCTTCTTCCTTGCAGGAAGGCAAACATCAAAAGGCTCCCCACATGGCTCCGAGCTTCCTGAATAGTGTGGAGAGGAAACCGGGCCCTTGGGCTGCCCTTGCTCAGATCATATCAAGTCAGTTTTCCCTTCACTTAATCTGTAGTTGGAGTCATCCTCGCGGGCACAGTGGCAGGTGAAGAGGAAGATCAGGAGGGGAGCGGAACAGGGCTGGGTCCGGCTGGTGGACCCCAAGGATTTGGAAGTGGATGGGGGCTGGGGAGTGCCAGCAGGGTTGGGGAAACTCTGGTCAAGGGATAGGAGAGGGGCTGCAGCCTTAACCCCGGTTGTTCCTGGCCTCCCCAAGACTCAGCTGCTTTCTGTCTTGAATCCCTAAAACAAGGAGCTTGGAATGGATGAGCATTTGACGCCCAGTTTTGTGTCTTAAAATAAGGCCTTGGCCATGTCACTTAATCTCTAGCCCTCCTTTTCCTCCTCACCTCTGTGCTGGAGGTTGTGCCATGATTCGAGAGAATAAGAACCATAAAGAGCAGAGCTGGTGCCTGGAACCTACGCGGAGCTCAACAGACGCGGTTTGAATGAGCCTCTCTCCCCCACCCGTCCTGTGTGCACACAGGGAGTACCCAGGGGAGTCTGAGTTTCACATCTTTGTTCTAGAAAAACTTCCAGGCTTTATGGGCTGTCTATGGTCCCTCTTATATATGTGTTCCCCCAAGTATTAAAAATTCTTAGCTCACAAAAACTTGTGGTGGGTGGCAGTAGGCCTGTGGCCGCAGGTGGCCAACCCTTGCAGTGACCACGGTGTGTGTGTTCGCATCCCTCACGTTTCTTTACGTCCAGGACAGGTCACCTCAGTCTGACCCCACCACGCATGGATGCTGAGGCCTCAGCCCCCTTCAACCGGTCCCCCGGGGCCTGTCGTCTAGGGCTCCCTGAGCAACTACGCTGATGCCGTGATCCTTCAGGGCAGCTGCTCTGGCCCAAGAAGCCCTGCTGCTAAATCAGCACCCGGTTTTTCAGTTCCTGGCTCATCCTCCAGTTCATTCCAATGACTCTCAGCCCCCGCAAGGAGTTCAATATTCCTGTCTTGACTTGACCCTTTTGAAAATGTCTGATGGCTGTATCATAAAACAAGGACAAGGCAGTTTAATGGAACCTTCTGTGTAAGTGCATACCGACATCTGATACAGAATCATAACGCTCTGCACTCACAGAGGACTCTTCCTCTTCAGAGCACTTCGCTGCCATTGAAGGCCACATTTGCTGAGCGTAGATCCACTTTTCCTCGTGGCACGCTGATTCGCATCAGATTGAGTTTGGAAGGGACAGGAGCAGGTGCTCCCTGGGAGTGACGAGCTGTGCTTGCAAACGGCCCGAAAATAAGTACAGGGGAGCTCAGAGGGTCGTCATGTCCATCCAGCTCCTCCCCCTGTGCCCCAGTCATATCTTCCTCTCATTTCTTTTTTGGAGGACAGGATCGCCTCGGTTACGCTGCAGGAACAGGAAATTCCTTGACCGCAGAGGCTTCAGAAGTTGACTTCTGACTCATGGCACAAACCCAGTGGGTCAGCTGGGGGTCTGCTCCCTTGCTCCCCCACACAGGGGACACGGACGTATACGTGGTCACCGCAGCCCTCTTGCTCTTCCTCAAATGATGCAAGCTTGCTCCAACCTCATGCCCTTTGCATTTGCTGTTTCTTCTGCCTGGAATTTCTCTTCCCCCAGGTGTTGGCACGGTGGTCTCCCCCACTTTAATTCAGGTCACTGGTCAAATGTCACCTCTCCATAAACATCTTCCCCATCAGAAATATAGCATAGCCTTTATCCTCTCTGCTTTTTAATTGGTTCATTAAAGGTTTGCTAAAGGCATGTTAGGTATGTAGTAGTTTCTTTTCTGACCCTTCATTGGTATGTATGTTTCATAAGGGCGGGAGCCATCTGTCTTGTTTATCACAAGATCTTCAGCCTTTGGAATGGTGCCTGGCACCAGGGGGCTCCACGAGCACCTGCAAATTAATGCTTTGATTATGATGTCAACAAACTGGCTGATTTTGTCGCTGGGGGAAATAATTAAGCAATTTAACCTGATTGATATTTTAGTTGTAGAATAACAGGTATATTCTAGTTGTTCCCATGAGAGTAGGAGGAATTGTCTTCCCGATTTCTATCTACTGGCATTTCTCTTTCCCTTTCTATCTCTCTGTTTCTGACTCTCTCTTTTTCAGCCAAAGTCATGTATATATGACTCTTTGTGTGTGTGTGTACACACACACACACACACGCACACACACGTAAACACACACATGCCTCTACTCTGAACAACTTTATTAGATCATTAGCTGAGGTGATGGAAAGTTGACGCTCTTTGATTTGGTTCTTCTCGTGTTGTAGACTGCAAATAAATTAACTGAGTCCCAAGAAAACAAAGTATGAATTTTGCAGTCTTCGGAGAATTATTGGAACCAGGTCTTCAGCATGAGATACGAGTCTATAAATATTTTCAATGCTTAAAGCAGTAATTACAGCTCTGTGCTGATTCACATGTAAATGTTTTTGTATTTCCACCACATGCATGTTGGCGTGTATGTATTTTCCTCCCCCCCCTCCTTTTAAAGTAAAGCACATAAAATACAAATCTTTCTACTTCAAAGTGGCAGCAGAGGAGTCAGGGTTCCAAATATTCTCTGATTTGGAATGGTGTTCCACTAGCACGAAACCAACATTTCATCAAAGTGGTTTGCTTCAATCAGGGTTGTACCGGCGAGATATGAATTATAAATCATATCTTCTGTTTTACATGCGAAATGGGAGCTCCGAGGTGGGGTGTGCGCGAACAGATGGACTCGAGGTGGTTTCATGTCTTCTGCGGCTTATGTTTTGCTTCTCATGTCATTTTCAAAGATTCCATCATTAACTTCAGAGGCGCTCAGGCAAAGAACTTTCAACAACTAAATATGGGTTTTGGCAGAGGTTCCAGCAGCCAAACTAGGCAGGGTGGCCTGGGGTGGTTGGGGAAGCACAGACTGAAAGATCGGAGGGCTGGGCACGGAGAAGGGGACTGGGAAAGGAGCAGAGGATGGGGAAGGGGTGTCTCCTGCCGAGGTCCCAGTCCCTTCTCGTCAGACCCATTGTTAGCCCTGCCTTTCAGTTTTCCATCTGGGATGGGAGGAGGTTGCACCCGTCGGGGCTGATAGGCTGTGATTCTGCTGTACGATCTGTTAAATGTTGAAATTTTGGTTGGTAAAAAGCCCCCCTCCCCCGTGTTAGTCTCCTAGAGCTGCTTTAACAATCACAGGCTGGGTGGCTTAATGTAACAGAACTTTTTTTTAAAAAGATTTTATTTATTTATTTTTAGAGAGAGGAAGGGAGGGAGAAAGAGAGGGAGAGGAACATCAATGTCGTCAATGTGTGGTTGCCTCTCGAGCGCCCCCTATTGGGAACCCAGCCCACAACCCGGGCATGTGCTCTGACTGGGAATCGAACCCGGTGACACCTTGGTTCACAGGCCAGCACTCAATCCACTGAGCCACACCAGCCAGGGCCCAGAACTTTATTGTCTTGCTGTTCAGGAGGCTAGAAGCCCAAATGAAGGTGTCAGCAGGGCCCTGCTCCCTCTGCAGGCCTTACAGAACCATCCTTCCTTGCCTCTCTCAGCTTCTGGTGGGCCCAGATGTCCCTCGACTTGTGATAGCATTGCTCTAATCTCTGCCTCGGTCTTCACATGGCCTTCTGCTCCGGGTGTCTCTCTGTGTCTTCCCCAATGAGGACATCAGCCACTGGATTGAGGGTGTGCACCAGATCCAGGATGATTTCATCTTGAGACCCTTAACTAATGACATCTACAAAGACCCTGTTTCTAAATAAGGTCACCTTTCTGGAGTTGTGGGTGGACTTGAATTGGAGGGAGGGGGCACGATCCAACCAACGACCCCCTCGAATGTCTTTGTTGGCCTGGCTTTCTTGTCTCCTTTCTTGGACTCCCTGGACTGTCCCTGGATCCAGCAACTAAAGTGTCAATTTGTGGTACAGCAGGGCCCTCGGGACCCGGACCCAGGCCACTGGACAGGAATAGCGGGCGTGATGGCCCCGTCTGCTCCAGCATCCTTAACGGTAACCAGCATGGTCACAGCCCTATGAGAGAGAGCCGACCTGACCCCAGTGAGGACCGAGGGGCTCAGACTTGGGAGCTCCCCCAATAACAAGATGGTCATTGGGGAGCACATTCTAGGAAGACTGGGCCCCAGTGCTGTGGCATTTACCCCAGCGTACACGAGTGTGCGTGCGTGAGTAGCTGCGGTCAGGATGTGTGCACTCTTTGGTGCACCCTTCATTTGGGGACCCGGCAAAGGGTGCTTTCCTACACTGAAAGCTTTACCCATGTTGTCTCTTAACCTGGGATGTTCTCCTTCCTCTTCCCGAACTATCTACCTCATCCTTCAAAGCTTTCTGGGATTTTTTTTTATACCTACAGTGCTGAGCACCCTTTCCCCATTCTTCTCCTGCTCTGAAGCACAAGAGAGGAAGGGAGGGGGCAGAGTCCTGCCAGGTGTTTCCCAGGTCCTGAGCCAATGGCTTCCATCTGGATTCAGCCAATGAGAGGGCCTGCTGGGTGGGGCCTGGCTGGCAGGAGGGAGAAGCCAGGGGTTTCCTCTTCCTTGGGTGGGGCCTGTGTCTCCTCCATAGTCCCCGTTCCCAGTGGGCCATCTGCAGTCATTCCATCTTTCACTGTGTCACCCTGACCCCCAGCTCCCATGCCTGCCTCCTCTGTCTGTCTGTCCAGCTTAGGGGTGGTAGCTTCCTCTGCTATTGTCAATATCTGGGCTGCCTTGCCATCCCATGCTTGGCTTCGTATTTCCTCTACCTTTGGTGGTCAGTCCCTTGTATTGAATTCCTTCTGTTTCAAATACTCAGCCTGCAGTTCCTTTGCTGTGGCCCCAACCACGCTGTATCGCCGTTCATCTATTTACCTCTCTGCTTCCCGACGAGACCGTGAACTCGCAGAGAACAGGGCCTGTGTTGAACTGCAGTTTGGTACCTGCTTCCCTATCAGAGACTTCCTCTCCCACCCCGCCCTGTTCAGAGCCTTTCACACAGCGGGTTCATATTAAATGTCTGCTGTTTGAAGGAGTACATGATAGATACAATCAGCATGCCAGGAATTTGTAAATTGGCAGGTAGGGATTGAGATCTATTTCCCTGACACAACTTACAGGAATCTACTCTTTGTCTGCATAGCACTTGTCACAGTGAATAATCATATAGCTATGTGCATGTTTATTTGATTAATGGCCGCTTCTTCTCTTCATCTTCAAGCGGCAAGGCCTGAGCAGTTTGTTTAGCTCCCTGTGTTGTCAGAGCACATAGTGAGTGCTCATGAAATCTTGGTTAAATGAACAACGGAAAGCCCAGGTAGGCCTTCAAAAGGTTGAACTGCTTTGAATCCAAAAGAAAAAAATACTTAGCTTTACTTACTTGGTAATAAAAAGGAAAATATGTTGAAAAACAAGATTGAAGGACAGAGAAAGCATTTAAAAATTTTGCTTGCATTACCAAAATGATATTTGCTTTCCCTCGTGCCGACTATCATACATAGATTTTATCCCCTTTGACTTTAGAGATCCCTGAAGCAGGGAAGGATAAAGATTAGTTTTCCTTCTGCAGCGGCAGAGACGTGGACAGGGTCTCTCTTCTCCCTCCTCCCAAATCTCCCTGGGTGCCCCTCTGCCTGACCCCGCACTTAGCGGACTCCAATGTCTTGTAGGTTTCACGCCTGAGCCTCTCAGAGCTCTCAGCACCCAGAGGGCGGAGACTGTGCTGGGGTAGCCATTAGTGCCGATCCCAAAGACTCCAGTTCTTCCTTCCCGCACATGGTAGGTCTGCATTTCCAGCCCCCTTTCAAGTTAGGCTTGGGCAATGACATATGAGAGCGGTGGCAGCGAAAAGAACAAGTGCACGGTTTCCTACACCCTTTTTCCACTGCAGCAGAAACGCAGGAGCACCCTTCCAGCTTGGGCCTCTGAGCGACTCCGAGGAGCAGCGCTCCCTGCTGACCGGAGACGGATGTGCAGCATGAATGAGCCGTCAGCTGGCTGTTGCATTTTTCAGAGATTGCTTTTGCAGCATGATCCAGCCTCTCTTGACTGCTTTTCATGTCTTGTTCCCTCTTCTAGCTTCTGGGTCCAGTATAGTACCTGGCATATTATGGACCCTCGATAATTATTTGCCACATGAATAAATGAATGGGGACAGAGTCCTTACCTTCGGAAGGAGCCGTTATCATGTGAGTCCACTGAGTAGGAAGGGGTGAGGGTGGGAACAGACACAGGGCTGAGGTTGGGTTGGTTGTAGAAACAGGATGTCGAGCTCCTAAACTGAAACGCCGGTGCTCGTTTATCCTGTCTCGTTGCCCTTCGACTATTGACTTTTGCAGTGCCTTGGGAGTTAAAAAAATAAAAGAAGCAGAAAAAGAAGACTTAATACTGGACTGCTGAGCAAAAACGAGGCAGAGCAATCAGCAGGTGGCGTATACAGCACCCCCCACCCCCATTTCTTCTTTCTTGTGGCTTAATGTAAATGTGCTAATTCAACGCCTGCCTGCTGCTCTCATTTAGTTCACAAATATTAAGAGTAGTTACTGGGTGTCAGCTCCTAAGTTAGGTACACCAGGTAGATACAATGTGATCTATTTCTCTTAAGAAACTCACAATAGCATAGAGAGAGAGAGACCCAACTAAATGCTGCCCTGGTTCAAGATGCTGGGAGGGAATCCACCCAGCACCTGCATGGAGTAACGGGGCATTCTGCTCTGAAGTCCTCGCCTCCTTCATTTCTTACACCTCCAATTGTTCTTTAAATTGCTGCTCCATCCTTGACCAGCACAGCAGCTCTTTGAGGAAGGAGAGGCCAGTCTTCTTGTCCCCATTTGCAAGATGAGGAAGCAGAAGCGCCGGGGGAGTAAGACAGTGCCAATGTCAGCGCTGTCATGGGCCTTTGTGGTCAGAGTGTCTGGAGTCAGAGGACACCACACCTCTCGCTTCTAGGCAAAGAAACCAGTCCAGCGTAGACCAATGACTTCCTCGAGGTCCCCTGGTGAGTCATTGTTAAAATCAGGACTAGACCCCAATTCTCCAGGTCTGTGAGACCCCCAGAGGTGTCTCATCTGTGTCACATTGGCTGTTTAAGAAGCAGGTTTGAGCCCTGGCTGGTGTGGCTCAGTGGATTGACTGCCAGCCTGCAAAGCAAGGGGTCGCTGGTTGATTCCCAGTCAGGGCTCATACCTGGGCTGCAGGCCAGGTCCCCAGTAGGGGGCGCGCAAGAGACAACCACACGTTGATGTTTCCCTCCTTTTCTCCCTCCCTTCTCCTCTAAAAATAAATAAATAAAAATCTTTAATATATATAAAAAAGCAGGTTTGAGTTGACTAGCAAGAAGTCTTTGTGTTGACTGTTTTTGCTTCCAATCAAAACCAATTCAATGCAAGAATCAGAAACACCAGGCAGATAACTGCCTTCTCAAGACCTCTCAAGACCCTCCCCGCCCCGACACACGTGGATGCGTTGTGGCCCACATGCCTAGTGGACCCCTTCCAGCCCTGCATGCCAGTTGCACACAATCAATATGGTCGGTGTTTGTGCAGGCCTCTCAACGCCAGAAGCCGAGGAGGCAGGTGGATAATTTTGCAGTGGGGGAGGGAGAAAGCAGGCCTACCAGGTATCTGTTACTCGGAGAGAGATGAAAGGGGAAGCAGCGGGCCCTTTCAAAGCTGAAAACAGCCTGCCTGGGCCGATCACCACCATGCGGTTGGCCAGCCAGCTGGATGACAGGAATTTCTTCCACTGCGGTTGACCAGACCAGGCAAACTTCTCTGGGCTGCTTGTGTTAATAGGTTGTTAATGATTGATGCGGGGGCCTTTCATGTCACCAAATGAAAGACAGAAACGGGGGCCTGACTTCGGAGCTGATGACTACACCAGCACTTGTTTCGTGCAAGGGTGGAATTTTAAAACATTTATGTTGGCTGAGCTGGAGCGGGGCTCCACGGCAGCTCGCGGGAGGAGTGAAACGATCTCGTCTGGTGTTCGCCTTCCTTTGTTCTTTCACTCAGACATTAAAAATAGAGCAGGCTAAAAGGAGAAAATAAATTTCAAAGATCCTGCTAGATGTCAGGCGCAAAGAGGAGTCGAGCTGGGGGGTGAGTTTACTAACAGATAAAGCCAGGAGGCAGGGGGTGAGCAGTGGATTCTTTGGAGACAGAGACTCTGTCTGGCTCCTCACAGCCTCCTCGGAAGATTTCTCGTACGTGGGCCTGGTGTACCTGCTGTCCTGTTTCCTGAGTCAGGGGTTATTGCCGAACGTTCTAGAGTGCGTCCTGAAATAGCTATTCTCTTTACTTTTGACTCGGCTAAGCTGATAGCTTCTGAAAGTGGTGTGACTTGAACACTTAAAAAAGATAAGCTTATTTATCGATGTGTACTATAAATACAGAAAAGTTTTTTTTTGGAAATCATACATGTGCACCTTTCCACATACGTGTTATATATGTACATGTTCACCGGTTGAATACACCCATGTGACCGCCACCGGCATCAATGAATGGAACATTGGTTTGGACACAAGGTATTCAAAAGGCGAAATTACTTATTTTTTTTGGAACTCCCTTCCCGTTGCAGCTCAGATTCTTCCTTACTTTGATAAGGGCTAATAAGTAGGGTGACCGTGTAATTTATCTTCCCAACTGGATCCCTTTAGGAGTGAAAATGCACAATAGGTATAAACTGAAATTGTCCCAGGAAACTGGGATGTATCGTCAATAACAACTGACCGACCACCAGTAACAACAGTACACATCGTGGAGCCCTGTGTTCTCGATTTGGCACTGTCCCGCCCCACCATGCTCTGCCGGCTCTCCCTGCTCCGTGTTCCAGGAAGGGGACATCTGTGCATTGGCTCTCTGAGCTTCACTGTCCTCTGGCTTCAGCCAATGGGAAGCTGAGCGGGAGATCAGAGGGCGGGAGGAGAGAGAAGAGGAGTGTCTCTTCCCTGCTCGTCCTTTCGCCTGTGCCTCTAGACCCTGGCAGGGGGCGCTCCTCCAGGCTCCAGCCCTGGCCTCCAGTAGCACAATTATCTCCCCAGGCCTCTTTAGCGCTAAGGGTTGGGAAAGGTTTTCTGTATGGCTAGTCTCTACGCGCCCCAGCGGCCCTCCCTGCGTCTCACAACGCTGCCCGCACATCTGTAGGCAATTCCTTCATGGCGACCTTCTCGTTGGAACCCTCAGAGTTGAACCGTGTTTCCCGCCCGGCTCCTGACTGATAGAACTGCCTGCTGCGAGCCCCCACGTCAGGCCCATCGTCCCACGCAGTTCGGACAACAGTCCATGACGCAGCGACTATTGTTACCCCCATTTCACAGATGCGGAAACTGAGGACCAAGAGGTTAAGTCATTTGCCAAGACGCACAGGGAGAGAGTGGTACGACTGGGTCCCCTAGGAGCCACTGGAATCCAGGGACCGTGAGAAGGGTCTTGCTCAGCATGGCGCTCGGACTGGTGACCTGGCGCTTCGGGCCACATTCTGGAACAGCCAGGCAGCTCAGGCTGGCTTTCTTCCCATAGATAAGCTACTATTGACTGTCTCCACTTTTCTCTTTTTGAGTGGTTGCTCTAATACTGTAGAGTAAGGTCCCCAGACCTCAGCACCAGGCTCCATGGTTAAAATGCCAAACCCCAGGCCCCGCACAAGACCTACGGGTTCAGATTCTCGGTGGAGGGGCCTAGCACACTGCACTTTAACAAGCCCCCTGAGAATGCTGGGGCCCTGGCCTGTGGGCTCCTACAGCTTCTGGCCTGAAGCCTGGCACTGTCTAGCTATCAGAATTCCTTGGGATTTCCCAAATTCTTTCTCTGTGTAACGAGATTGAGAACAGGTGAGAAGATGACATGAAAACCCCAGGTCTCCTCCCTGCCTGCCCCTGCCCCTCCGTGGGCCCCTCTCTCTGTTTGTGCAGCTGTTACAGTCACTGAAGCAATCGTTCATGAATATTTCAGGGCCCCCGACAAATCCCGAGCCTGGTCAGCAGGGCACAGAGGCAGGAACCCAGAACCGTCTGACCTTATAGCCTGTTGCTAATAGAACTAGTTATTCATTGAATGCTAGTGGGGCCCCCAAGTCTGGAAGGGGGAGGCCTTGGTAAAGAAGGAGCCCGTATCTGGCCGGCGTGGAGGTCATGACTGACCTTTTCTCTGCTAAGTTTCTACAGGAAGAGGGCTGCAGGCAGTCTCAGTAAGGAAGTTTAAATGGGGTTCCATTACTTGGTGAGAAGTAACAGAAACTAACTAAAGCAGGGAAAAAAAGAAAAGGAGTTTACTCGAAGGCGTATCGGCCAAGGTTCAATCAAAGAAACAGAACCAGTAGAAGATACATATTGTTAAGAGGTTTACTGCAAGGACGTTAATTGGCTTACATGATGGTGGGGCTGGCTAGCCAAGTCTACCGCCTCTCACCTGATTGGATCAGGCCACCCCCGCCCCTTCCCCAGATGCTCTAAGATAAGCGCTCTTAGTTAAAGTCAACTGATTAGGAACTTTAATCACGCCTACAGAAGACCTTCCCAGTAACACTTGGATTGGTGTTTGATTTGATAACTGGGGACTGCAGCCTACCCAAGCTGACACGGACAACTGACCATCACGGAGAGGCATGAAGAAGCTACGAGAATGACGGAGAAGCCACACTAAAAGAATCAAGGGTTAGTCTGGAAGTGAAAGAAACTGGAGCACACGGAAGGCTTCCTCTGGAAGCCATATTTCGGGAGACGACTGCCAACCAATTTTGACTTTACGTCATTTCTGCTCAAAGTTACAGTTCCTGAGTTTATAGGATATCTTCAGTTCAATTCCAAAAATCACAGGGTCCTCCTTCACTCTTCCCTATTCTGTGAAGGACGCTGGGTCCCAACAATATTGATATATTTACTCATGTGTCGTATCTGACAGATCACACGAAGTAGCTTCAGGATTACTATATTGATGCCCCCTATTGACAAAGAACACTCTTAAGTGAAGTTCAAGCTTCCTTTGTGCTTTTTTTGTTCTTAGGCTACATTCCACTCTATTCAATCCAAATATTGTGTTCAGAAGTTGCCAGAATTGCTTTCCATGGGAGTGTGTGTCTGTATCACATACAGTTCACTTCATTCATTTCGATTTGAGTTGAATGTCAGGGTTTGCTTTCCAGACCCTTTCGCATTTCGTTTTGTCCTTTTAAAATATTCACGAGGTTCAAATGCCAAAGCCTTATTTAAGAGGGTGTATTCAGTGACGTCTCCCTCCCAGCGCCTCCCTTTCCCCGGTATCTCACTCTCCCTTTTAGGGACGGCCCCATTGTGCGGAGGCCGAGTTGGCCAGACCTACCTGCCCCTGACCCTCGCCGTGAGAGTGGCGGACACTAACAGACCTAGGCGGTCAGGTGTAGCTCCCTGGACTCTGAAACTTGAGCAGGTGGCTCTACAACTCAGGGAGGTGGGTCATTTGCCGCCAGAAGCAATGGCGGGGTGCTCCGCCAGGACACCCTGCTATAGCTCGACCACCCAGCTCTCCTGAGGTCACTGGGTTTCTGCTGCGTCCAAGTCCGCCATCCCTGGCTTTGGCTGAGTTTCTGAGCCCCAGCAACCTCCCAGGTACGTAACTCACAGCCTCTGTTTTCTCCCTCCAGTGTCAGCTTCTGTCGCTTATGCTCAGGAAGCCACATTCGTTCTTCCATATGACAGTAACTACTGAGCTCCTATGAACCTGTTGTTCTAGGTGTGAGGAAGGCAGCTGTGAACAAAACTGAAAATGCCCATCTCTCTGGAGCTTACATTCTAATGGAGAGACAGAGAACGCAGAAGAGAAACAAGGAAGAGAGATGGAACGCTGAAAGGTGGTAAGTGTTTTGGAGGAAAATGAAGCAGAGAAAAGAGAAAGGAAGCGGGGAGGGGTGGGTAGCAATTTTAAGTGAGGTGGCTGTGGAAGGCCGCCTGGGAAGTCGACAGTGAGTAAACGCCTGGGTGGCCTACAAGCCATGCAAGGTAGCTGGGAGGACAGAGTTTCTGGGCACAGGGCACCCTGCGAGTGCGGTGGTGCTGAGGCAAGGTGTGTTGCCTGGCTGTCGGAGAGAAGAGTGGATGAGGACCCAGAGGGAAGGAGTGGGGGCGGGGCGACTGTGCACTGTCCTGCCGACCATGGTAAGACTTGGGATTTCTCTCGGAGAGAGGGGAGGGCCATGGGAGCATTCTGAGCAGAGGACTGGCATGTTCCCTCTGGCTCCTGAGCATAGAATAGACTGTAAGAAGCAAGGCCGTTGGCAGGGATACCAGGAAGGGACAGGAATTACGCAGTGATCCCAGAAATTATGGCACTTTAGACCAGGGTGGCATGGGGGGTAGATACAATAAAAAGACACTTTAGAAGTTTCTCACCTAACATCATTTTATATCCTGTCTGTGGCACCTGTGTCTGCTTGGAGAATTGCGCTATTAAAAACAATGAAGATTTCAATTGCAGGCCACAGACTGGAGGTCCTATTGAGTTCCAAGGAGTAGGAAGCTCCTGAGGGTGGTTGCCCTTCAGCATCTCAAGTGTCCTTAGAGGGACAGGTAGAGCGGGACGATGATTATAGCAGTGTAGATGAAGAAGCTGACTTGGGGGGCTAAAGCAGGGATTCGGACTAAAAAGCTGTAAATAAATGAAGACAATAGCCGGTTGTCATGAAAGCCATGAGGAAGGATAAAAAGTGAGCTAGGATCTGGAAGAGTGGGCAAGTCTAAGGAGGGCTGTATTCTAAAGAGAGAAAAAGCGGCAGCTAAGAGAAGGACGGCATAGGGAGGGGGTCGTATCAGGCAGTGGGAACAGCATGTACGAAGGCCCTGAGGCAGGAATGTGTGGGCGGTGCCCGAGAAACCAGGGGCTTTTACTCCAAGCCCCTCCCTCTGTTCATCACCCAGTTCCCGTGCACCAGCACGCGGGGCCTGAGCTCCAGTTCAGCTGTTTTGTTCTTTGGGGTAGAACGTGGAACCTTTTCTTAATTGCTCTATATTTAGCCTTGCTTAAAAAATCTATAATTTAAAAACCACGAGGAGCTGGACTGGTAACTCAGCTTCCATGGTCCATTTACTCTTTGGCCTTGGCTGCTGAGCCAGGCCACCCAGGTGACGGCGTGTGCCAGTCACGATGCAAGTGTTTGTTAGCAGAAGGTTCGTCTCTCCACCACCCCGAGCTGGCCTGGGTCGAGGTGCCAAACCCCGGATCCAATCCCAGGGCCCCTTGGTTTAGTTTCCTACAAAGAGGGGCTGAACAGGGAATCGCAGAGCAGCTGGGCCCAGTGGAAGGGTGGCCGGCCGCATCACAGATCCCGAATCTGTTCAAGTCGGGGCTGTGCTACTTATAAACCACATCACTTTCTCTCTTTGGGCTTCAATCTGCTCACCTGTCAAATAGATTGAATGAAATGAGGGCCCCAGAGCCGGGGGGCATTCTTATTATCTACTATGGATGGAGCGTCAATCGGCATACCTTCTTGTGTGGTCATATGGTGATATCACAGTATTAAAGTCACATTCTCTTTGATCTGGCAATTCTCCCTCTAAGACTCTTCCTTCCAGATGCACTCACACATTTGTACAGCTATGGACACACAGGGTATTTATATTAGCACTGCCTGTGATGGCAAAGGATTGGCAACCACCTAGGTGTCCATCAATAGGGAACTGGTTATATAGGTCATGGTGCATCGATACAAAGGAATATTATGCAGCCTTTGAAAAGAACGAGGCAGGTCTATATGTACAGATAAGGTATGATGCCTAAAGTATATTATTACATAAAACAGCAAAATATTTGCGTGCATTTGTGTTTTTCAAAAAGGCGATGATGCAATACATCAGCATACACATGCTGTATCTCCAGAAAGAAACCCCAGGTTGGTGCTGGTGGTTGAGGTGGAAGCCTTCAGGACACAGTGGGAGGGAGGTGTCCTTTTCGCTGTATAGTCCCTTGAAACAATTGGAAGCGTGGTTAAATAAATAAATTACATAAACGTGACTGTGTCTTCAATGGCCACAGAACCAGGTAGGTGGTACCTGTGACAGAAACGAGCTGGATGTGAAACAACAGGGAACAGTGGGGATTGTTGGCAAACTGGGGTGCTCAGGTGTCCCCCGAAAGGGACCACTGTCATTCAGCCCCACTCAACCATGGCCGTGGGGCAGGGGGCCATGGTGGCCAGTCCTGACTTCTCAAGAAAACGAGAAATTCACATTTTAGTGGGAACCCTTTTGATGTGTAAGAGTTGGCAGTTGGTTCAAACTGTTATAAACAAAGCACTCTGGGTTAAAAAAGTCTGGGGCCAGCGTTTGTGGCTGGCATCCAGTTTGTGACTGCTGTATTCGGTGACTTTTAACTGTCCTTTTAGCTTTAACCATCCTCTGCCAGGGACCCTCAACGCCATTTCATATGTATTTGCACACATACAATAGGTCTTTCTCAGGTTGGTACAGGTGACTCTGTAAATGGTGGCCCCAGCCCGTGAGGCACAGGGATGGCTCCTGCCAGCCATCATGGTAAATGGAAAAAGCTGTGGGCTTTGGTGGACATGGGATGCTCGGCCTGAGATCAGCCTCAGTTTCCTCATCTATGAAATGGGTGCAACCACCGCCTTGCTTGGCTGGGGGTTGTAAGGATGAAATGAAGTGAATGAGAGCGCTTTCAGAACGGCAGGGCAGGTATGACACTGCTTCATGGAATGGAGCCTGGGCAGCCAGCACTGGGCTTCTGGGTAAAGCCCCTTCCTACCCCCACCCTCATGGGGTCTTGGGAAGCATTCAGCCCTGCAGAGGCCATTCCATGAAGCTAAGGCCACACGCATCCAGACCCTAGTACTACCCTGGCCAAGTTACCCCACCCTCCCTGGATACTTAGAAATGCCCTCCATGAGCCAACATGCCCTCCAAACATCCTAGCATGGAAATGCTCTATTAAAAACGGTCAGCCCAGAGAGCGGTTATTTCCGACCACCTGGGAAATGATGATAAAGAATAAAATGTGCAAATCAGAGCAGTATGGAAAATGTCTACAGCAGAACAAAAATGTCTTGTCGCCCCTGCTTCTGCCCCCAATACCAATAAGCTTTTATCGTCCACAATGGTGAGCCAGTGAGAACCACCCTTAGTGCAAAATCGGACAGGTGGTAAAACCTGGATTCAAAACCAATTATTTATTTCCTTCCCTCTAATGGTGAGTAGCTGCCTGTTTCCTTTTGAGAGAATCCATTTCCCAGACTATAGCTCTCAAAAAATAGTATCAAGAAAGCCGACCTTTTCACATGAGAACTCTGATTATGGAAGAATCTTTGCAACCCCCATGGAAAGGAAATGCCGGCCAGTGTGATACAGGGAGGTGATTATCAATTCACACAAGGCTCCCCAAATAATCCGGGAAGAGAAGCCTCAAAGACACGCTTGAAAGGTGCTGTGAAAGGTGGAATGATCGGCCAGCCCGGCGAGGGAGTATTTCCCCAATTATGGGCCTGGTGTGACTCTAAAGAGAGAGAGCCCTTCGTATAAAACCCTTGAATGCGAATCAGCGCCCGAGCCTGCAACGCCCAGCGCGGCTGGATCGAGATGCTTCTGTGTTTCCACAGAACCCTGATGGGGAAAGTGATGCTCATCTTCATGTCACCCGAGAATTCGTGAATTTGCAGTCAGGTGTCTCCGAGCCCCTTGGCTGCTCTGCCTGCCTCTCCTGCCTCGGGGTCTAGCCAGCGTCAGGTGGTGGGGCAGAGAGGGAGCTGTTGTGGGCTGAGTGCCAGGCTCTGGAACTTTCAGACCAACCCTCTTTCCAACCCCAAACCCATAAGAAATTGAGATTTACAAGCAGAATGAGGCAGCGGCAGGACTGGTGTCCAGCACTCACTACTTCTAGTGCCCAAGTTCTTTTCCACTTAGGAAACTTCTTGGGCTTCCAGTTGTTTAGGGTGGGGGAAAAAAAGCGAAGTCCTTAACCTGTCATTGAAGACCTCAACTCTTTTGTCTCTTCGTACACCTGCCAGCATCTCCCCTCCATCCCAGACGGCTTCCTGCTTATCATTTCTCGATGCTCCTTGAACCGCCTTGCAGATGCTCCCTTTACCTGGATGCTCTGCGCTCATCACTCCCTTACCTTGCTCATGGCTTTTGTCTGGGCAGCCTGCTCCCTCCCCTTTATTGTGGGATACCCCGCCTGGTACTGTGGTTTACAGTGTGCATGTCTGAGCCCCCTCCCCCATACGGACAAGGCGCATCTGTAACACTACCCACTTTTCTCTATTGTTCTTGTTCAGCTCTTGCACTTTGCCCAGAAGAAAGCATTTGTTCTAGCCCCAGTTCCACGGTTTGTAAACTTCGTGATGTGTGATTAGTGATATAACTGCTCCTGGCCTCACTTTGATCAAGTTAACAATCCTTGTCCTGCTAACAGAGACCCTGGAGTGGCGGGGGTGGGGGAGGGGCGGCGGCGGCGGGGAGGAGAGAATGACCATGAGGGAATGAATTGAAAACAATGGCTTTTTAAAACTGGTACAGCAAGTTGTGTCAGTATAGATATTTACATGTTTTGTGTTTTCCTCCGTGGCATTTTGCCTTCACATGTTCCTGTGGAAAGGATGTAGGAGAAAGGATTTTCCCAGTTTTTATAGATGGAGACACAGGAACCTATAAAGGCTGAGTGGCAGGCTTAAGGAGGAAACAGAAACAGAAACAGAGCCCTGAGAGGGTCTTTAACTTTCTAGCTTCTTGCGTTTTCATGAGATTTCAGGGGCTCTTTAACAGCTCCTCTGTTCTTACTCTCAGAGAAAGAGTCATTTTAATAACTCAAATTCAGCAAGCTTTTGTACCTACTTTGCACCAGAAAGAGATTCAAAGGCCCAGACTGGCTCAGGGAGGCTTAGTTTATTAGTTGCAGCCCATGAGATGGGCCTGCAGTGCGAACTCAGGGACAAGGCAGGACAGTCCAGCGGCTGGGCACGTGGGCAGCCTGCCCTGTTGTCCCTGACAAACTGGACAACGACGGGCACCTTGGTTTAACTGCCCTTTGTCTCAGCTCTCCCTGAACTCTTTTAATACTCATAAAGCACTCAGAACAATGCCTAGATTAAGTAAAATGTCAATAAAACGGCCTTTCATTTTCCCAACACGTATTTGCTGAGTGTACGAGCCACTGTTTTAGCCACTGGGCCCACAGTAATAACCAAAACAAAACACTCGCCTACCTGGGGCTTATAGTCACACAGGGGAGCAGATGATAAACCCGTAAACGAATACAAATAGTGTTAAGTAATTTGGTCAGCTTTCCTTAATAACTGTCACTGCGTAGATTATTACACTTTTTATTTGATTTTATTAGCAGAGGAATGGGAATGCCTATTGGGTCCTTGATTTTAGATTTCCACATGACTTGGCTTCTAAAGGGCCCGATTTTATATCGATATCTTTATACCAATCACTCAACAGAAAGTCGCTGACCAGGAGATAACAATTCTACTGCAGCGTAAGACTAAATGGTATAAAGTTGAGGTTTGCTTAAATTAGGGCTTGCAAACCCAAATGCTCGCTGAGGTCCGGAGAGTCACATGAAAAGGGGCGGTTGCCTGGAATTGGGAGACCACCCCAAGAAGTGGACCCACTGCGGGCGGATTTTCTGCTATCTTTCCAGACAGGGGCCATCTGTGATTTCTATATGAAATGTCCTGATTTTTGTTTAGTGGTGACAAATTCACCTTTCCGATGAAATTGTTCCACCAAACCGAGTGTGGATTAAACTCTTCCGTAGGCCAAGTGCAGCCCGAGCACCGCAATTTGCAAAGATCCTTGGTTTATAGCCCTGCGTATAATTTTCAACCTTGTCCTAAACTGCCCTGCCTTTGGAAGACGCTGCCTTTCGCCTGTTTCTTTTCCCAGCATCATCTGTGGCCACAGTCTCTGTAAAGAGATTTTCTGTGGGAACCGTTCCATTGCTGGCGAACCCAGGCTGTCGAACCCTCCCCACGGCAGCCTGCTTCGCGCTGGGCCTCGGCGTGCATCTGAGTGTGGGGGAAATGACTCATTCCTGCTCCCTTAACTTTAATAATCACTGACTCTTTGTACTTCCCATCTTTCTGGTGATGTTTGTTTTCTTTGCATATTAATATGTCTCTCAGCAGCATCTGGGAGGGGGCAAGGGCAGGGAGACGCAAGGACATACAGACACATTCATCATCAGCCTGGCTTAATACGGACGAAACCAGAACCCCTCAGGCCTCCTCTGCTTTCCCCAGACATCCAGGAGACTTTGGCTCTTTGTTCTGCAAAGATTACAGGATTAGAGTAACTGGTCACCCTGTCCCAGAATATAATCAGCCACACGGCCGAGCCGGGCTCCATGCTGCACCCATGGTGAGTGACTGGCAGAGAATTTGGGGCCAGGCCATATGTGAGTGTGAGTGGGTCTTTATTCCTCGGTTCTGGGAGCCAACTAAGGCCGCTTTGAATCGTAACAGGCTTCCCATGGCTTTGGACTCTGGCCTTCGAGAAAAGGAATTCGGAGGTGATGAGTTGGCATTTTCAGTGCCTGTATTTCAAAGCCACCCTTCAAGCAAACCCACAAATCTCCACCACCTTCTAAGGTGGAGGTCCTGAAAGTCAAGCATGCACCGCACTCACCTGGAGTACATGAAAACACAGGTTTCTGCCCCCTCTTCCAGAGTTTGCTTCAGAAGGTCTAAGATAGAGCCCAGGAAACTTGCATTTCTGGAAAGTTCCCAGGTGATGCTGATGCTGTCAGACCAGGGACCACACTGCCAGAACCACAGTTCTCAGGAATTGGCAACAGGTGTCAAAAAAAAAAAAATCAGGAAAAGCTTGCTTAAAATACCGGTGGCTTTTAATGATAGTTAGAGGTGGCCAGTCCAGATGGAAATCGAACCAGAAAAGCTGCAGGGTCAGTCCTGACCCTGCGCCACCAGCTCTGGGCCCTTGGATGAGACACCCACCTACTCTGAACCTCAGTTTCCCACCTGGAAGCTGAAAATGAGAATTCCAGCCCGACTTCCTGCCCAGGTGGCATGAGCTCAAGGCCCGTGGTCAGGTGCGAGGAGGGGTTCTGACTGAAATGGGATCCTTATGAGTTTGTCTTCAGCCTGTTCTCATTTCAGCCTGTGCCACTGACTCTGGCAAGTCCTCTGCCGTAAGACTCTGGTAAGGCGAAAGACTCTCAGAATTTGAGATCAAAAGGCTCACTGTCAAGAAGAATGAACCCTTCCTGAGAGGAACCATGGTCGCAGTCTCTATCTCCAAGAACGCCTTCCAGCCAGAGAACTGGTCCACTTGCTGGAGTAAGTAAAGCTCCCAAAATAATGGCCACTTGGGGATGTTCTTAACAGCTTGCTTTCTTGTTCGTGTTGGGGATTTATGTCAAAGATTACATTAAAACAAAAGATGGTTGCCTTGAAAAATAATTTAACATCAAGGAAGAGCCTAGTTGGATGGACGTTAAACTGACGGAGAGCAGCTCACGGAGCACAACCTCGAGGCTTCTTCCCCAGCCCGGTGGACAGGAACTGCCGTATTCCCATTTAGAACTAAAAGTCAAAAGTTGAAGGGCTTTAAGGTCACCCAGCCAATGCACCGATTTAGTGAGTAGATATCAGGGGACAAAGTTTTGCTCTGCTCCTGGGACATCTCTGTGACAGGGCACTGACTGTGCTCAGGGCAGCTCATCCCCATAGCTGGAAGCATCAGAAACCACTGTTTTACTTCTGTCTTTCTGTGGCTTCCTGGTTCTAGCCTTGGGGACATGTGAATCCCAGTCTTTCCTACTTGCCACTCCTGTGAATATCTGAGGTCACCTCTCATGTTTTCTACAGACTTTTTTCTTGCCTAAGATGAGCACCCCATATGCCTTCTGTGGTCCACTGTCCCATTCTCTCACCTCCCAATCACTCTGTTGTCATTGATTCGGTATGATGCTTCAAACTGAGCGCAACCTTCCTGTGGTCCCATGAGCACGATGTTGTCCCCTCACCGCGAAGATTTCAACTTCATGCCTGTTAATTCATCCTAATATCGCATGGACTGCTTTCAGAATAAACCACTAGGGTTCCTTCGGTTGCAAGTGATGAAAATTGAGTTCTAACCAGCTTAAGTAAAAGTGGGGGTTAATAGCTTTTACAGTCACCAAATTGGGGGTAGACCTTCGGCTATAGACGGATCCGGGGGCTCAGGCGTCTGCCTGAGACAGGTATGTCTGTTGGTATTTGCTCAGCTTGCCCACTGTTGCCTCCATTCGCAGGCAAGATTAAAGCCAGGGACTGTTGGGGTCCCTTCAGGCTGCTATTACAAAGTGGCATGACCAGACTGACTTCTCCCAGTTCTGAAGGCTGGAAGTCCAAGGCCAGAGTGCCAGGGTGGTAGGCGCGGAACCCCCATCCAGCTCACTGACTTCTTGTTGTGTCCTTACGTGGTTGAAGGAGCTGGACGTCTCTCTGGGGCCTCTTGGGAAACTAACCCTACTCATGGCTTAAGCACCTCCTAAGACCAAGCTTCCTAACTCCGCCATTTGTGGGGGTTAGGATTCCAACAGATAAGTTTTGGAAGAACACATTTAGATAGTAGCACATGCCAAGATTAATATTTCAAAGTTCTCAGTCTATGGAAATAAAAGAGAGTGGGCCTCTCTTTTATGTATGAGTTTGCTAGGGCTGCCATTACAAATCACAGACACTGATTTGTCTCATGACCCCAGAGACCAGAAATCTGAGATTGAAATGGGACCAGGGCGGGTTCCTCCTAAAGGCTGCGACGAAGAATCTCTTCGCTGCCTCTCCTGTGGCTTCTGGTGGTTTATGGGAAGTCTTTGGGGTGCCTCGGGTTGTAAAGGTGTCACCCACCATCTCGTCATCTTTATCTGACCTTTTCCCTATGTGCATGTCTGTCCGTGCCCAACCTCCTCTTTCTATAAGGACACCAGTCATGTTGGATAAGGGGTCCACCTTCCTCCAGTAACTAATCACATTTTCAATGACCCTACCCCCAAATAAAGTCACATTCTCAGGTACTGAGAGTTAGGACTTCAACATATAAATCTGGAGAGGACACAGTCAACCCATAATAGCCTCTTTCATAACAGATTACTGGGAACTCCCAAGGCGGCATTTTATAGGCTCTGAGGACTCACACACACGTTCCGGAATTCATCACCGTAATGCCAGGCCCCAGATATGTTTGGGAAGCCAACACAACCCAAAACACAGGGACAGGCAGTTGGAAAAAGGAGGGTCTTGAGGAAAATGAAGGCACCATTCAACAAAGCATGAACGAGTGCTGATGTGCAAAGCCAGTAGACGTCTCCCCCTCCCCAGCGAAAATGCAGCGAGCAGAGCGCGTGACCCAGAACTCGGGCAATGGCTGAGGCTCTGGAAACAACTCGAAGGATGGACTTGAGTCTCTCCTCTTAAAAAGAAATCACTTGCGTGTTATCATACATTAAAAAGGAAGCTGAACCGCCAGACTAGTGTTGGCTCTTCCAAGGCATCCTGGAAGGTGCTTGGGCTCTTGGTATAGCTTTGTGCTGTACATTCCTTTCTTTTCATACTGGAAGATTAAAACAATAGCTTCTGGTTATCATCCCCCGCATTATTGATTAAAATCCTTGCCCGAAGACCTTCCCTCTCGCTTTTCAGCGTGGCCTGATTTACTTTTCCTTTACTCTCTGTAACCTATGATTAATGCGGATCTCTGGAGTCCCGGCGCGATGAAGCTGTGTGTCAGGTACAATTTGTCAGCTTGGAAGTATAGATTATTTTATGTTTCTCGAACTTTGTGGCCAAGGGAACACAGCCCTCGATTGTTAAATCCATCCCCACTTTCCCCAGGGCTATGAAATGCCAGAAACATTAAATAGCCCACTTAATACATAACCTCATTCTGTATGCTTGACTATTTTGTTTTTAATTTTTCTTCCCTTTCCCGGCTGCTCACATGAAATGGGATCAAAGAAAAAAAATTATCCTCACTGGATTTTGTTAAAATATTAATAGGTTAGGGTTGACTGGCTAAATTGAATATCTTTGCTGATCTCACTTGCATGTTTAACTTGCGCTTAGGAAAATATGTTTCCTAGGTGATAACCTTTTATGTACCAGCCTGACTTCATTGAAATGCAGAGAGATAAAAATATGTCACGCTCAGCGGCTATGCTATTCTTGTGTGGCACTGTGATTATTCAGATGGTAATTGACCCCCACCTGTAGACAGCTCCGATTCTGTAGTCAATCATTTCATTTGATGTTAAAATATGTGAAAGTACAATTATATAATTTACATTACAAATCATGCTGAATGCCAGGGGTCTCTGAACCGCAGACAAATGCAAAGGAATCAGGGGCTGGGGGAGAGAGTGAATTACACCGGGCGAAGGGCTCAACTTTTCTTATTTGTGTCCACAAGAGCTTTTGTGCGTGTGTCATCGAAAGAGTAGCGCTGGCCTTCTCTCTGCACCGTAAATGGCAGGTTTTAGACGCCTTTCTAAAGGATGTCTCATGCTTTCTGGCAAAGAATCGCTCCTGCCATTAAGGAAAGAAGCTAGGGTTTGTCCGGGCCAGGAGGGAAAGCGGATCTATTAAGAGGAAGACCGTGTCAGGACTGGGAGGCTACAGTGTCTCCTTGGTTCCAAACCCAACAGAAGCTTGAGTGATAACTTGCAAATTAAACTTGCATGTTTCCAAACTCCGGATCTTGGCCGTCAAATTTGAAACTTGTCTTAATTTCATTAGGAGTCATGGCTATTACTTATCTAGTATTTAATAAGTGCTCAGCCCCGGGTTAAACACTGTAGATATGTTATATAGGTTACCCTTACCACACAGCCATGTCATGTGGGTCTGCCATCAGCCCCCTATCCAGGGAAGAGAACGAGCACAGAGTGGTTATGGGACTTGTCGTTAGAAGGTGGAAAAGTGGGTAGCAGCAGGACCCCGGCTAGTCGGTGACCACACATTTTCTTCTGGGTCGGGCATCAGGTGCTTACGGTGACCACGCAGGACTGGGGAGGTGCCCATGACCTGGTCTCTGCCTCAGTGGGGTTTATGGGGAAGCGTGGGGATCGGGACAGGAGAGGGGATCCATGGTGAGGATGGTCCATGTAAGAAACGCACCAGCCATAGGCATCCCAAAAGGGGTGGATTATTCACTGATGCAAGGTGGAGGGCTGACTTCAGCCCTGCACAGCGCTTGCTGGGGAGAGAGCCTTCCAGAGCTCTTGTGGGCCGGGGAAGAGGCATGATTCCCCCTCCTGTGGGTGATACACGTCGTGAATCAGCCTCCAAAGCCGGACTCTCGATCTTTCTGCTGCCGCTTTCCAAAGCAAGTGGGCTGGGCAGTCCCAGGACCTCCGGCTTCCACAGTGGGTGCAGTACCGGTCCAGGTCCACGAAAAAACAAGCTCCACTTGCCCCAAAGTGACCGTGGGCACCTGGAGCTGCGTTGGTTTCTGATGTGCACAGTAGATCCTTGAACTGGGCCCCAAACCCTGCCCTGTTGACTGAGAAGTACCGATTTGCTACCTGTGTCTGTCACGTGGGGGTGAGCAAGCCTCTGAGTGACATCCCCTGGCCATCCTCAGGAAGAGTATGTTTCAGGCCGTGTCACCTGCAACAGATGCCAGACATCCGTCACCTTCATGATTTTTATTACCCCATCCTCCTTTACCGTTTATCACTTAGCATAATTGTTAAGAGCACAGAGTCTGGGGAGAAACACCTGGGTTCGAATCCCAGCTATGCCGTCTGCTGGTTATGAGATCTAGGGTAAGTTAACTTCCCTTTGCCTCAGTTTCCCCATCTGTAAGGGAAGTAAGCTATAATACTCACCTTCTAGAGTTATTATAAGAATTAAAAGGGTTAAAATGCAAAGCACTTAGAACAAGTCCGATATATATAGTAAGAGTGTATGTAAAGTGTTAAAGAAACCTCCCTTTTTTCCTAAATAAGGATTATCTTTTTTTACCCAATTGTATATGCAAGTTAAATTCATTTCTAATAAACTTAAAAATATATAACTACTGAATAGTGTTTTCAGTTCTGCTCGTGGACTCCCAGAGGACCGGGCGCTGTACTCTGGGAACCCCCAAAGCATCAAGTTCCAATTCTTTGGCCTGACATTCAAAGTCCCCCACAAATTGTCCCCCTAGTCACCTTGGCAACATTGGCGCTTATTAAGGCACCAGGTACCTTGCGTTCTGATGATTCACATACTTAAAAGACACAGAGTTGCTTTGCTATTTTATCAGGAGGCAGTATGTTTAGTGGTTAAGGACGTGGTTCTAGGGTCAAATGACATAGACTTGAATCCCAGCTCTGTGCTATCTTAGCGTTCTGTGTCTCGGCTTCCTCATCTGTAACATGTAGACAACACAAGAATCTCCCTCTGTAGAGAGGTAAGGAGAATTAAATGAGTTAATTCACCAAAGTAGAACAGGGCACGACCCTAGTGAGAACTCCTTAAATGTGAGCTAAACTGGTCATTGGTATTTTGGTCACATTTATATGTTAAATACAAGTCCTTAAGCCCAGGTCTTGGCCCCCCGAAATGAAGCAGGACTTCCCTGTCCAGGCTGTGGGACAACTATTGGAGCAGCCCCGAGGTCTCTTCTGCCCACTGGTGACTGGTCAGCAGGGTGCTGGGATGGGGGAGGCGGACATGGGACTGAGCTGTCCATTTCTCCCTTCAGTCAGAAATCCCAGCAGCAAATCACCCACTCGGTGAACGAGCCAGACACTGAGACCAAGGAAAATTTTCCCAGGCCCTTTCCAAGGCTCGTTTTGAAAGTGAATTGAGACATTACCTTTAATTAAAGTGGCAACGTGCCCCCTCGAGCTCCCCTGTCCCTAGCCACTCAGAGGATGGCCCTGTGATGTCCCCTCCCTGTTGCTCTGCTGCCTTTTAATTTCAAGCCCGTCAGAAGGCCAGTTTACTAAATTGGTTTTAATGGAAATTTAGCCAGCATGAATAATAATGAAATGCAAAATTATGCCTTAGCTAATGAACAGCCAGCGGCTTTGGGGTTAATCGTTTGCTGCTAGTGTCAGCTTATTTATATTGAAATAGAATCGTAATAGGATTCCCAACTAAAACCGTTTCATCTTCTCCTCATCACTTACCTAGGGGTTTATTCTTTATCATTAGTCATTGTTTAGTAATCGCTCCCACTTTGGACCCACTTGTGAGTTAATTACCTAGTTAAACTTGAGCGATTTTTTTTTTTCTTTAAAGGATCGAAAACTCGTTTTATTTTTCCCTTGACATTATGCTTGCATTCCAGAGGTCTCTTACACCAAGAACTATCTTCAGTGATCTTTATACCAACTGGTCATCTTGGCCAGCTGGGGTCACTGGGCTCTTGCAGATCAAGGGGCTCCGAAGATGCCCTCATCTGTCTCCAGACAGAGCATTAAGGCTCAGGCAGCAGGGGGATACTTACTTCTAGAAACTCATTTACCCTCCGTTGGACTCAACTTCCCCGTTAGAAAGGTAGGGGTTAGATCAATAGACCAACGCTTTCCTTTTTAAACTGGGGAGGTTCTGCAGGAGTTCCTGGGGGGGGGGTGTTGGCAGCCGGGGGCCATTTCTCATCTTGAGGAGAACTGTTTATCTATGTAGGCCTCCCTCTTACAGATAGGTTCCCTGAGTGAGCTTTCATTCGGGAAAACAACAAAAGAGGGAGGTGAGGATTACATCCATTATTTAAATCAAGAACCGTTTAGACTGTGGACCAGATTTAAACTTCCCAAATTTGCTACATTGGAATCACACCAAAAGCATTGGAAGCAAGACCAAATATTGTATCAACTGAACTATGAGACTTCTAAACTTCTGTGCATCGAAAGACACCATCAGCAGAGTGACAAGCCAGCCAGTGGAATGGGACTGCAAAGCCTTTATACCTGATAAAGGATTAATATCCAGAATACATAAAGAATTCCCACAATTCGACGACAACAACAAAAAACCTCAAAGGACAGGTTCAAAAATGGGCAAAGGGCGTCAATAGCTAGTTCTCCGAAGAACGTACACGAAGGACCAGAGAAGCACCTGAAAAGACTCTGAACATTCCTAATCTTTGGAGAAACACAAATCGAAACCACGCGAGACACCACTTCATACCTACCTACCTGACTCAGAGGGTGATCGTGAAGGTGAAATGACAAAATACATGGAAAGTATTTAGCACGGTGAAACACTAAATAAGTATTAATATATCAGTGAGTCTACCTGACCCAGATTGAGGACCTACTATGTGCCAAATAAGGTACTAGATGCTCTGGGTTACATGGACCATGTCCTACCAGTGACCTTTCCAGAGGGTGGGGAAAAAGGTTAAATGGTAGTAGAAGATTAAAATGTTTAAAGGTAGGTTGGTTTCCAATGACAGGTGTTGATATGAGGCTATTCTTAATTTTTCTTTGCTTAGAAATTCTAAGATATTGGGGGGGGGGGGGCTGCATTATTTCTCTGTTTATAAGACTATGTCTAATTCCTAAAACGCCCAGGAGTGAGTTTAGCACCGGTCACCCTGGATTAGGCCCGCCCCCGTCACACCCACCTGGAATTCACTAGAAGGCCAAACCAAGGCCCATGACCCAGGCCCTCACTGCAGGCAGAAATAGGTGAGCGTGTCTAAGACGTCAGAGCCAGCCCTCCGCAAAACTGTGACAGCAGAGCCTGAAGGGGCCCTTGGTGTCTAGTTCAACCATGTCATCCTCTTGCTGGGGAGTCTGTGGCCGTGAAAGCGGAAGGGCCTGCACATCACTCAGAGATTTATGTCTCAGAAGGAAGTGCAATTCTAATTGTCTGTTCATCTGTGTGCCCACTCTGCTGACCATCTATCCTCCCTCTTGGGGGCCTCTGCTTCCTGGTGGGCCTCAGCAGAATTTCCATCCAGTCTTGTTAAAACTTACTTTTCCTTAGCCCTGCTCCTTATAGCTGTGAAAATTGACGAAAGATGACAATTTAGATGACGCAAACAGATGATTTAACACTTTATGAAGTGGCTGTCTTCATTCTCAAGGGTCCAGAGAACTAGAAAATAGGGTGGAAAGTAGGAAGATTTTATAGCATAAAGAGTGAGGAACAAGGATGGAAAAAATAGGAAATGAGTCAAGTACAAGGAGGAAGTATAGAGCCCAGAGCTGGCTTGGCATTTCAGGATCGCTTGACTGGATACACATGCTGTGTGCGTTTCTGGTCCTGTGGGGGCACTTACAGGCCCACTGAAGTCCTGTAAGTTTCAGTTGGCTGACGTGGGCCCTGGGCAGGAGTGACTCCATCTTGAGCTTAGACACTTCTTTCAACATAACCATTACTCATCCTGAGTTGCACTGGGAGGTCGGTTGTGACCTTGATGAGGACACTTCAGCACCGTGGTAGACTGGCTGGAAGAGCTTTCTTAGGCAGGAGACCTGTGCTTGTTCAAGTAGCCCCTCACATAGGCAGCCCTGCCTCCTCCCACCACGGGCTGCTCTACAGCTCAGCAGGCCGCAGCTGTTCACAGCCATGGAATGGAAAGGCCCAAAGAGCCCTGAGTAAACCCTTCCCAGGCTTACCAGAGACTCAGGATTGGCCAGCATGCAGTTGCAAAGGGCCGAATTCCTAAATCCTTTCCTTGGAAATTCCGATTCAGCTGATCCCACGTGGAAACTCGGAAACTCGGAACAGCAGCCCGGTGATTTTAGGGTGTGTCCAGCCCAGTCAGTCCTTCCTGCCTTTCCTTCCTCCATGTAACTCACAGATCAGGAAATCGCATCTCGAAGATAAGAGGTCACGGTTCCAAGGGTGTAAAAATAGATCTAGAACCCACCTACCTTTGAAAAAATCATTTATGCTGCTCTTCAAAAGCTGGGAGGAAGACCGTGAAAGGAGCAGCAGTCCTTCGTCACCGCCACCGTGACAGATGAACAGCACATTTTCTCATCTCACCTTGAGGGTAAACATTGGCCTTTTCCTTTGGCAACAACTTCACAGTCACCCCACCCAAGAGTCCTCTGTCAAAACACCCCTGCGCCAGTTCACGGAGAGGAGTAACAACGTGACTGGGAAAAAATCTGTCCTAAAATTATAGAAGGAAACACATCGGCCTCTAAATAGATCAGCCATGATGAGCCTTCTATTTCGGACCCATTGTTGTACGGCTTCAGATCCAGAGCTATTAGTGTGCTAAGCTTTGCTGAAATTAGACTGTAGATATTAAAAGCAATCACTGTTCTTCTCTTCCATTTTATTTATTGAAGTGCCACAGTGTGATTCCTTAAGAGGCCTTCAGACGATATCCTGAAGATCATTTCCAATTGGCGGAGTGAAAATGTCACCTTTTGTGATTCGGCAAACAAACGACGTGTAGAAATAAGTCCCTTCTATGTCGCCGCGGACTGCTCGTGAAGGGCTGATTGCCGTGGTCTCTAAATGAAATACGGCAAATGGTTCCACCTCTGTGCCGGTTTGTTTAAAATCTGCAAGGCTTTCTTATTAATGCTATTTAATTATGAGAATGTCAACCATGGAGAATTCTAAACCCACACTTCCCCTTCATAATTAGTAACAGGGCAAAAATGAAACACTTTCAACAATGAAGGGTTCATATTTCAAGCTTATACAGTAGCTGCTAAAAGGCTATACTCAGAAAATCAATTTTATTAAAGTCCTTCCAGCACTAAAGGGACTTGCATGCAACTAGGCAATTTTATAAACATGTCCAGGAGCCGCGACTTTTTGATTCATGTTTTTAGTGGGGTTATTCCGGACTATTTTCAATAGTGTCTCCCTACAGTGGGGTCAGAAGTGATTTGGGGAAGGGGCAAGCCGGGCGAAGGGCCCCCGTCCCCACAATTTCTCCCTGCTTCATTTCCATCAGCCGTGGGCATCTCTGGAACAGGCAATCCCGGAGAGAAAGAGAGAGGGGGGCGGTGAGCAAGGCTGGGAATGGGGGAGGAAGGACAGAGCGGGCAGAAGGACATCATCTCTTCTCTTTTCCTTTACATTAGGATTCTCTTTTCAGTTTACACTTGGGAAGAGAATAGCTAGGTATGGATGTAAGCCACAGATTTATCAGCGTCGGTCTGAGAGCCCACATGGAACCTCTCCAGCTACCCAAGTGCATGGCCTCTTCCAAAATTAAGTTTCATTCCACTTCCTCACTTGACTCTTCCTTGACGGCCTCCCTACAATGGCCTATACTGTTTCACGTTGACTTTGGAAGGCTACCTCTTGGTGGTTTGTGTCTTGTCTCCTTGAAGAGGTCTTGAGTACTTTGAGGGCTGAGACCACAGATTCATCTCTTGGAACAGGAAGACAACCGACTCTTTTCCTGAATTACCATTCTTATCTTTAATGACTACTTCTCGAGTTGTCTAATTATACCTCTCCTCCCCAACCTTTTTTGTACACTCTTTGGTAAGATGTGGCTTATGTCACGGGGGCGTCTAGACTAGAGCTGGGCACATGGCAGGTGCCCCCATGTGCTGGCTGACTTCATTAGCCTGTGACTAATTGGGGGGGCCCTCTCTGTGTTCCCACATGGCCTGTTCTGGGGCTGTCTTCTTTTAGGAGGCACACGCTGATTTCTTTCAGTGTTATGATGTTAGTATTTTCGTATCATTTTGTGTTTTAGCATAATTATTTTTTGGCTAACTGGTAGGATGGCATAGGAACTAAATAATAGGCCCCTACATCAGACGGCCTGGGTCTAAATGCTGACACTGCCTATTTCGGGCCGGGTCATTTTCCCAAGGGGCATTACTGACTTCTTTCAGGCGAGAAAGGGGCCTTCTGCCTTCCAGCCTCTCTCCTGGTTTAGAGTATGGGCTGCGTCATCATGGAGGCCTCCTCTGGGGCAGGGATTTTGTTCGGTCGCTGTATGACCTTGTTATCGAGCCATGGGTTTCCTCACGTCTAAAATGTGAACGGTAATGTCCATTCCGCAGGACCGCGCTAAGAAGTCAATGAGATGCCGCAACGGCTGCATTGGCGCTGGATCGGGTACATAATAAACTCTGTCAGTGGAGGTTTTTGATGATGAGAACAAATACTTCATAGCTATTGTTTGTTTGGCAAAGGCCAAAGGTGCTGGCTTAAGGTTTCAGTGTAAAAATACAGTGGAGAAGCCGGGATACTTGCGTCCAATCCCAGCTCTCTGCGACTGTAGGCAAGGCCTTTCACATCCCAGTTTTATCATCTTCAAAAGGCGAGCAATCGTGTTTGCCTGTTGGCATCCCAGTGTGGTTGTGAGCCTAAAACAAAAGGAGAGACCAAAAAGGAATGGCCCTAGACACAGTTCTCAGCTTCCATTTAAACTAAGTGCTTGTCGAGGGTTTGATGCTGGTATCCACCCCCATGGCCTTACGTCTACCCTTATCCTCCCAGGCGACAGAAGGCTAACCCCGGCCTGATAATATACAACATTTATTGAGCATTTGCTATAAGAGCTGGCATTATGCTCAGCACTTTGCAGGTTAACTCATTTAATGCTCGTAGCAAACCACTGGGATGGTATGAGTTCCCTCCTCATTTACACGGAGGACACCGAGGCTCAGAGAGGGGAGGTGACTTGCCCAAAGTCACACAGCTAATAAGTGGCAGAGCTGGGGTGCAAGCCCAGGCCCTCGGGCTCTCTGCTACGCTCGAGCTGTTTGTGCTGAGATAAGTTGCCTCCTTTTCTGGGTCTCTGGTCTCCCTTTTGCAAGATGAGCGAATAGTATTTCCCTGATGTTCCTCGGATCATGGAAGGCCTGAATGGAGAAAAGGAGGTGAGGGGATTTGAGCAGTAAGATTGGGGGAAGGCAAAGGGGTGCGGAGCTCTATTTAAATAAAAACAGAAAAATACTTTCAGTTGTCAAACCATTAACATTTTCATATACAGCTCTCCTCCTTCCGTGGATATTTGCAAAGATCTTCTCCAGTTCAAGGTCAGATGAAAAGCTCCCTGTAATATAGTCTATTTCTTGTACTATTTTAGTTTTGCATGTATGCCTTTTAATTAGACTGGAATTTATTTGGGCACAGAGAGGGAGGTGAGGCAAGGCTTTAACCTTGTATTTTCTAAATAGTTGATTAATTTCCTTGGCACAGTTTCATTAAACCATTAATTTCCTAACTTACTGGAAATACCTTTTTTATCAAACAAATGAAGATGTACCTTTGAGTTGGTTCCTGAACCTTCTCTTAATCTGTGGACATCTGTCTACTCATGTTTCAATACCACAATGACTGTTACTGGTTGATTAAAATAAATCCATACCTAATGCCTGCACATCAATAATATTTAAAACCAAGCACTTTGGATGTGAGGTCAGATGCGACATGCCCCCGTTACCATCAGGACTTTGCATGCCTGGGCGGCCTTCCATTAGAATAGTACAGGGGAATACCAAGCCTCTGACTGAAAACAAGTCTTGGCAACCATCACTGAACATTTGTTAAAAAAAACAAAACACGAAAAAACAAGGACAAACAAGTTGGTCAGGTGAAGTGCTAGAAATATAGTGAGCTTTCCTTGTCTACGTCAGCCTACTGGGCATTTAGAAATAATTTTCCATGCTCACCCAATGTCAGCCTCAGCGCGGGGGAAAGTCCACTCGGTGCAGAGGAATGTCCAGTGAAGAATTCTTTGACTCTCAGTCCCGTACTCCGCACTGAGTTCACCCATCCAAGGCATTGGGAAACACGGACACCCTCTCAGAATCTGGAGCCAGAATTTGCCCTGCGTGAAGGGTCCCCATTTGCTTTCGGAATTCGATTCTTTAGATGAGTCGCATCTCTCTGAACCTCCATTTCTTGTTCTGTAACACGAACGTGATTGCGCTTCTCCATCTCAATGTGGCTGTGAAGATCCCACGAGAAGACACACGTGAAAACATGAGGCTTTGTAGTCTAAACAACTAAACAAATGACGGTTACGAGTACTGCGCCGGGACCGCGGTTCCCTTTACAGAGGAATTGTTGACGCCAGGTGATGCTCTGTCCTCAATGATTCGGGAAACAGCCAGACTGTCAACAGGCCCTGATAGTTTAGAGTTTAGAGTTACCGACGCCTTCAAACTCACACAATGAAGAATTTATCGGACAGAAGACATTCACTAGGCAGTTACGTGGTTAGGGTCATTTGCATGAAGGGTTTTTTCCTACTGAAAAGAAACAAGAGCGCTGGGCTGATGTACTCGCAGAAGCGCCCTTCCTATTTGGGGGCTGTGTGTGTGTGTGTTTGTTGAATGAACGAGGCCTGTTGGGCACAGATTCCCATGAAAGCAGTGTCTGTCCAATGAGCTTGCTTGTTTAGGGGAGAGGGGTTTCCACCTGCCCCCAGTCCTTGTGCCTCATATTGTAGCAGCTTGCCGTGTTCCCCAGGTCTCCCAGGGGCACAGAGGAAATGCCGAGCTTTGCCCAAGCCCTTGAGGTCCAGGTCCTGGGGATGGGCCTGGCAGGCTGAGAAGGATGGAAGGCGTTATTATCATAGCAGGTGTTTGGATATGAGTCTTGAAAAGGAGATGGAGCTACTTCATAAGGGAGACCAAAGCCAAGCAAGCCCCCATCATAAGCTGACGAGTTTGCTGTCCTAGGGTTGTAGAGAATTTATCCGCACTCATTTCCTCCAGGGAAGCAGTGCTGTGTGTCAGCAATTACTCTTTCAGGTTTAAACACTGTCTTTATCCCTAGGCACTCAGGAGCTTGCTCTGAGGGTTGGATGGAGCAGAGAAGGGTGATTACCCAGCCCAATGGCTTTTGGTGGCCTTCTTGGGCCTGGGGCAGGGTTGGGGGTGGGAGTGGGCATAAGGTTCCCCCGACCCAGCCTCTGGGGGGACCCCAGCCTGGATAGCTCCCTGGAGACTCAAGAATACTGTGAGCTGGAACTCTGGAAGGAGAGCCGAGCCACACAGGGCCAATTTTACACTTTTAGTTCTGAGATAGCGATCGTGGGGGGAAATTCTCTGCGTTTGTGGAATCATAAATTTTTTAAGGTCTCTTGACTCCACTTTTAAATTTAGTGCCTGAGTAAAATGTTGGCTCGAGCTCCATATTCGATTATTAAAAACCATACTCGGGGCCTGGGAGACGAGTATTTACACTTCTGTCTGCTCATCTGAAGACCCACACCTCAAAATGTGGCTCACATCCGAACGTCTTGGCCCGGGGGGAAGCCCTCGGGACTGAGTGCCCTGTTTGTTAATGGGGGAGCGCAGGGAGGGGCTTTAAAACCCTTTCATGTTCTAATATTTGTAAGTACGCTGAGCTGTACTTTCACCGTATTCATTGTTTGTCTTTTTCCCCTTGATTTTTAAAGAAGTAGTTGATTATGTATGTGTCTCTGTGTAGATTGATAAAAGAAAGTTCTGGGAGGATACAGACTAAATTGGTAACAGTGGTTACTTCTTGAGAAGGAACCAGGACGGGAGTGTGTGGGGTCAAAGGAGGCTTAAACCTTATAGGTAATGTTTAATTTTTTTCAAGGAATGTGTAGTCACACACAAATTAATTTTAAACTACCAGATGATCACTGTCAACACTCCAGAAGCGTAGAAAAGTATAAGCATGAAAATACATATTGATCATATTTCTCCCACCCCAGGGATGACACAATTGGTGTTTTTGTGTTTTTATTTTAGAATAACTTTCCTAATTACTGGTCCACGACAAGGTCTTCATGCCAGGGTTACAAGGGCGTAACCTTTAAAGACAGGCAACCGCCACGATTTCATTGCCAAAAAGGATGATACATCCCCCAAATAAAAGTCAGAAATAAAACACCCTGAGGAGCGAGATGTGAAGTGTCCATTCCGGTCCATTTAAAAAACATCTGTACGTTTTATTTTTGGTGGCTTATGGATCGTAAGAGTCCAAGACATCCTAAGATTTTACCCAAATGACAGAGAGGGGAAATATCCCAAATGGAAAAGCTCGAGGTGCAAGGGGCTGAGACAAGGGAAAAGCTTCTAATTTCTGCTTTAGGGGTAGTTTAGGAAAAAAGGCAGCTTTCTCCCTATGGTTCTATTAGACCTACAAAAACCCAGCCGAAGTGTCCGTAGTTTAGGTATGGCTGACGTAGCAAAATAGGTAGCTTCCTTTTGAGAAAGAAGCCTCTACACAGCTTATCCGGATTTTGGAAATGGTTTTTCCATGAACTTTAACTGGACTTGTCCAACAGTGACAAAAGGTTTTTGTGGGTGTACAAGCGTCAAAATGGGAAAACAAACACCATGACCTGGAAAAAATATTTTTTAATATTAAACGAGTCTCCAAATAATGCCCTGGATATGCATGCACAGCATAGGGGTAATTTATAATATTTCAAACATAATAACAAAAGCCTTAAAACACAACCCAGCAATGCCATTCTTGTTAAAAGCAGGGAAGGCCGAAGGACTCAGCTCCATTTTTGAAACGAATAGGTGGTTCTGGGTTGAGAAAAGGGAAGGGAACAGTGGCAGAATCAAGGATTCCACAGTTAGTGGAAACTCACCAAGAGGAGAGCTCTTAGTGGGAACCCCCAGCCAGGGCCTCTTGACACCCCCATATGGCAAACCTAGGGACAGCATCCAGATATCAACCCTGCTCTACCAAGCCTGAAACTGGGGGTCTCTAGGAGCCAAGCTCCTTTTAGAGAAGCCCGCTGATATATGTTGAAGTGGGTAGGGGTCCAGGCTCTCAAAGACAATTTCTGTGTCTGTACTTTATGTATCGAATCTGTCATTTTAATTAACTCCATAACAACTCTGCCCTCATAAACACAACTTCCCGGTAGGAGGTCACAAAGGAGAAAGACCATTTGACTCCTGACCAGCTTCTCCATCCTGAAGACACCGTCATCATGGTTCAGGGTTAGCAGGAACATCAAGGGTATGCATTTAATTCAACCTTCACCTGATGCTGGAACCTCCCAGAAGGGCATTCCGTTAGGCACTTTCTTCTTCTACAGCCCGGGGGAAGGGATGTCACCACCTCCTCCCATCTAAGAGTCAGTAACTTCTCCTCGTAGTGAGTTAAAATCCAGCTCTAAAACTTCTTCATCCAATGGTCTGTGCTGTGGGGTCTCCATGACAACTGCCTGTCACATGTCCCTGGCATCCTCTTCTTCAACTGTTTCTTCAACTGCTCCTCACACACTTGTTCCCCGATCTCCTTCCTATGAGCTCAGTGGGCTACCAATGCCCACCCTTTTAGCTGGGCAGCCTGGGACCTTGTCTGGGGTTTGGTTAATGAGTATCTACAATTAAGTTGTTTAAGGCAGAGATCCAGTCTATGGTGTAGATGGTATTAATCAGAACTCCTTGCACAGTCAGTGACGGCAGCCCAGCTCCCAGGGCCTTATGTCAAAATGGGGAGTTGATGGTTCATGTCATTGAAAAATCAGCAGTGGGCTCACTAATATCCTTAGGACTCAGTCTCTTTATCTCCATCTCTCCACTGTGCTTCTTTCTGGGGGCTCCCAAGTGGTGAGACAGCCACCAACAGGGCCAGACTTTGGCTTCCACAGCTCTGAGCCTGGTGAAAGAAAGAGAGGGCTCCCAACCTGACGGTTGGGCCAAAGTTCTGGGCCCGATGCTCATGGGTCCATGGGCCCATTTTTGCATGGACAGTTGAGGCCACAAGTTTTATGGAGCTCTGACTGGTCACATGTGTGGCACCCCCTAGCCCATGGGGCTGGGGTTGGAGCCAACTTCTCCCAAAGCATAACAACAAGAATGGGATCTGCCAGAGGAAAATGGGGGGTCCCGTTACTGGAAGACGACAGAACAGAGGCTGGGGGTGTGAATGTCCATTACACCAACTGAAGACTCCACCCGGTGGCTCCTTTTCAGGGGGGTCACTGTTGGGAACAATGAAAAGATTCTTAAAGAGTTAAGGAAGAGCCCTGGAGGGTTATCTGTGCAGGTCCGGAATGCCCTTTGTAAGCACAGAGACAGTCTGCCTCTCCCCAGGGCTTTGAATAAAAGCTTTTCCTCACAACTTCCTTGGCTTTAGCACCATCATTCACGGCTTTCAGGTTGTTGCCACATTGTTCAGAAGGAAAGCTGATTTTTACACTTAAATTCGGTTGCTTAAAAAAAATAACTCTTCATCACTAGCTCCTCTTCCTTTCCTCCCGACCCCCTTTCCTTCCACTTTGTTCAAACATAATATTCCTTATCTGGGACCCAGCAGGATCCCCGGTGGCGGGGGCAAGTGTATATCCATTACGGGATAGGAAATAAGGAGTCCAAGTAGCCATACCAGTAGTCCCTAAAAAATGTCGTCACAAGCAGGTAGGTGGTACTCTGATGTGAAGTAAAAAGATCTCATGGGGTCAGAAAGGGGGAACCTCCTGGGGGGGGGGGGGCCTCCTGCCCAGCATGGGCAACGGTTTTGGGAACAGAATGAACTGCAATGAGATCATCTAATCACCAGCAGCGGAATATCAGAGCCAGATGGACTTCACGCCAAACTCATGTCTTTCTGGCATTTTGATTAAGATGCTAAAAGACCACAAACAAAGTAAGAGGATATTATTTCAGGTAATATGATGACAAAACATGAGCATCCAAGTTATTAAACATCTCTCTCAAATGTGTTCGACTAAGACAAACACCCAGTAGAAAAACAGGTAAAGGACTTAACCAGGCCATTAGTTCATAACGGATCAATACGGATGAAAATTCAACCTTCATAGCTTCACGGCAACTGAGATTTAAAACAAAACGCCGTCTGTCTGGCCTTTCTAAATGGTACAGGGATTTAAAACGGTAATACCCAGGGCTGCTGGGGGTGTTGGCATAGTCTTCCTCCCTGTTCAGGGGGGTGTGAAGTGGTCCAGCTGTTTGGAGGGCATTTTGACAATTTCTACTGAAAGCTTCAAAAATAGGCACCCCCTGTGCTCCAGCAAGTCAACAGGTAGGAATTCTCCTGAAGAAATGATTAGAAAGATTTACGCAGAAGAATAACTACTGAAACCGGATTTGTAATAGCCAAAAATTTGACAAGCCTAAATTTCCAATAATAGGAGATAGGCTAAAAGAGCTGTGCCAATCATGTTTTGGAAGAATTCCATGGCATGGGAAATGTTTACAATATAGTTGAAATTAATAAGCAAATTGAAACAGTGTGTACACCATGTGAAATATATATATACACACATATGCACGTATGTATGTCTGCATTTTATTGTATATAGTATATTATATTACATTATATTATATTGTTATGTTATGTTATATTGGCTTGGAAGAAAGACCGGGAAAGTAACAACCCGAATATTAACTGTGGTTATCTCTGGTTTGGGATAATGGGTGATTTGTGTGTGTGTGTGTATTTTTTCATCATTAAAAAAAACCACAATAATGTTGACGATGGCCTCTTATTTATTGAGGACTTAATTGCATACAGGCATTGAGATCAACTCTTTTCATAGGTTAAGTCTGCACACAGCTACTTTGTAAGATGGGTATGACAACGATACCCACTCTACAGATGAGGAAACCTGGGGCGTGTTCTCACCCAAAGCCCATGACCCTGTTCTAGTCCAGGCACTGGAAACCCAGGAGCCTAGGGTTCCCTGCCAAAGACCCCCTGTTGTGGGTGGGTCTCATGAGCGGGGCAGTGAGGAAAGTACGGGAGTCCCACGTGTCGTCCAGGTCATCCTTCATTAGTTAATGCTCGTGAGGTGGATTTCTGAGCCTTCCCTCTGCCCTTCCTTATTTTAAAAGGAAGAAACCGAACACCCCGATGGAACACTGTATAGAATTCTAGCCCTAATTTGACTGTGTGACCATGGCTAAGTCACTTTCCCTCTCTGGGCCTCAGAGCTTCCCGCCGGGGCTATTTGCTGCTCTGCTGCTCCGTGATTTCATGCACTGAAGAGGGTCTCTAAATAACTCAGGAGAGTGGCCGGGACCTGGAGTAAGCCAGTCCTCCTTCTCTGGGCCCCAAAGCAGGGTGTCTCCGAGACACAAAGGACGAAACCCATTTATTCATTCATGCAACTAATTCCCGTGCCCCACTTTCACAGAGGTGTTCTATATGGCGTGGTTACCAAACGACTCCCCGCTGACCTTTTGATTTGGGGGAAGAAGGACATTTTTATGTAGCTTCATCAGCCATGAGGAGAGAGACATCAAAGACAGTGAAGGTTTTGACGGTGTCCTCTTTGAACCACCCGGGGAGTTCGGTTTCAGAATCGGTTCTCATGCACTTCGCCATCACCCACCAAGGCGCTGAGCGTAACTGAGGCCCTGGGTAGCACACAGAGCAAGTTGGTATTCGAAGCTCATGTATTCAAAGTCCCAACCCATTATATTCATTTGGTGAGGTGGCTGCCACGGATGCACTGTGTGTCTCAGGTGAGAGGAGACAAGTCTGGAAAGAAGGGTCTCTGTCGTGTGAAGGTCTCATAAGTCCCATGCTTACAGCCCTCCAACGGTGGCCCCTCAAACTGAAACCAACATTCAAGCTCCTCGCCGGGGGTTCACAGATCAGTTGTGATGAGGCCCCACCCAGCTCTCTGACCCACCCCCTTCTCTAGCCCCCTCAGCTCCAGCACCCTGGCTTCCTGCAAACTGCAGTCTCATGCCCGTCCTGGGACCTTTGCCATTGCTGTTGCTTGTGCCTGGGAAGTTCTTCTCCCAGATTTTCACATGGGCTGGTTCTTTCTGGGGTCGACATTCAGGTACCCACAGAAAGGCAGAACTCGTTTGTCTCACTCACCACTGAGCATGCCCAGCACCTAAAACAATACTTGGTACAGCATAGTTTCCCGGCAAACATTTGATACATGAAAAATTCTTCTAGTTGATATCCCTGAGGTCTGCCTGGAGGAGGGTGCAGGAGCGGGGCCCAGAACATTGAGCAGCTGAGCTGCTTGCTGTTCCTCCCTTTCTCTGTCCTGCTCCGCCTGTTTAAAAATGTTTATTTTTTTACATCCAGACACATACTCTTTCTTGGGATGACTTCATCCACGTGTGTACTGGATTTCAGCTACTATCTTTGCTCAGGCTTCTCACCACCACACCGTTCCCCTGTCCCTCCCTTCCTCTCTCTTTGTTCATTCTCAGCTGTCCTATTTCTGGTGCTTAATTACAGTCCTGCTATGCAGACAATGATGCCATCGTTCTCAGAAGATGATTGTGTCTGCTCACTCTTTTGTCCGGGGCAGAGAGACAGCAAGGCTGTCCAGGTCATGGAGACAAGAGCTGTGTTAGTTAGAAGCCATTTCAGAAAGCACTGAGAGGAACGCCGGCCGCCACCAAACTCACGGGGCTCCCCCGAATGACACACAGAGCTTCTGATCTGCTGGGGCAGGGCGCCTTACGGTTAATGACAATTTTTAGACCTGAACCCTTTTTATTTTAGAAGCTTTGAAAACAGGTTTGTTTTGTTTGGGTTTGGGTTTGGTTCAAATGACAGGAACTGGAGTTCTTCCAGCCAGGAGCAAATTTAGACACTAAATAGTTTGGGTGGGAAACATACTCCCGAGTTCCACTCCAGTTGGGGCCTTGGCAAACAGAGCTGTTGGCTTCGCTGGACACAACAGGCGAAGGGCCAGAGGTTCGTCTTGTTCAGGGCCCTTTGCCCCGGGGGTGAGACCTGGCGGCAAAAGCCACGGACTCCAAAAAGAGTAAAAAGCACCACTGAGTGCAAATAAGTAATGATGCTGTAAACAAAATGAGAAAATTCTTTCTTGTCTCGTACAGCAAAAAATAAAACAAAACAAAGCAAAAAACCCCTACATGGAAGCTGGGCTGTGGGTGTATTTTAATATGTTGGATATTTCCCAGGAAAGGTCAACACACAGGAGAAAAGTTCAGCCTGTGAAGATTCTTCGAAGGCCTGACTGCTAAAAAGCGACCATTCTCTCGTCTCCTGACCTCACTGGAAACCACTTGAAAGCTCCAGATGAGAAAGCTTTTGTGGTGCTCTGGAAGGAGCTTTTATTCCTCCATTATAAATCAAAGTCTTTAAACTTCACGGGCAAAGGGAAGATTTAAAAATTAGAATGACGAAAACTTCTAAAATCTTTCCAACCGGACGGTAATTGCGGTAATAATCCCCTTTGTTATAGAAGCTACTGTATTATGGATGACCTTGACTTCTATTATGTACTGTTACCTTTCGCTCAGAATCTATAACTCGGGGGACTATTCATTATCTTGCCATAAGTGCCGACCGGAGTGGGGGACTTTCTGGAGAAGTAAACGCCACATCAATACGAAGCAGAGCTCCTTCGTTGCTTGACGGCTGTTATCAGTGATTAGGGTTCAGCAGCCCACGGCCAAAGCCAGGAGATTATTCTTGCTTAGGCCCATGCAGCCGCCTCAAACTTTTCTCATTGCCGTGACCTCTACCTGTGTTTTGCCCCAGCTCGCAAAACCAAACAGTTTACGTATTCAATGCAGGCATTTCTACTTTCCCACCAACCACATCCCTCTGTTGTTAAGAGTCGTGTAAAAATGAAAACACTGCTTTCAAATATTTTCGATCTTGGAATTTTTTTTTTTTTTGCCAGGTTTTGGGTTGTCCTGTGAAATTCCATATTCCCACCTTCTGTTCGTTTTATCATCAGGATAGAGAACTTCATTAAAACCTAGAGCCAGCTCAATAAACGCTGAATATGCTGTGTTGGGGGCAACACAAAGGAGATATTTTTAAAAAATGAACTAGAAATCAGATCAAAGAGGAGTATTTCGTTTGCTGTCTTTGTCTTAAAAGGGCGAGCAAGCCCCAGACGATACCCTGACGGCTGGGCATCCCGTGGAAATTGGATCTTTCCATTTCGATCTTCAGTTACAGCCACCAAACTCTTCGAGAAGTTCTCAGCCCTCTCCACTAACCCCAGAGCAAAATTTCCATTTCCCCCGCTATTGCCCTAATTGAATTTGGGGGTCAGTTATGTTTTGCATAGGCATTCGCCCCACATCAATGGCACACGTTCAAAAAGAGTCTCAGAGTAGATCAGATAAATATGGGCTGCGAATGTGCTGATTTACCCCAGCTTGTAAAACAAAACAATTTACGTATACAATTTAAACATTCTTTCTAGTTTTCCAGAAACCACATCCCTTGGGTGTATCATTGAGATTTCCTTGCCACCCAGAAGATAGCGCGATAGCCCGCCGCGCTTTGTTCCCCTTGTGCGGGAGGGCGGCGGGAGCTGGGAGCTGCCGCTCAGGAACAAGCTGCCGGCAGCTCCCCGTGTCAGAGGCTGTTAGATGCTGGACCAGGCGGGCGACGCTAGGGAGCAGACCGACACCAGGATTCAGGGTGTGCTGCAGGCTCTCCTCCGAGGAGGCAGAAACCCCTGCAAACCGGAGCCTTGTCTGTTTCCTGTCTATTGCTCTGTGTTTTGCCCCCACTGGGAGGGAGATGAGGGCTGGGGTGAGCCCAGGGGAAGAGGACAGGTTTCATGCTCAAAGGTCCCTGCCAACTTGGAGCCATACTCACATAAAATGCTAGAGTAGCAGCCAAAGAGAAGAAGGGGATGTCCTCCTACTTGGGCTCTCTCATGGCGGAGACCTCCCCCTATGGGAGGCCTGTCCAAGGACCTGAAATCTCCTTCTGGAACCAAGGAACCCGGACACTTCTTTCCCTAACTGATGTCAGAGTAATCATTCCTAATGGTCTATCAGTAGGGGAATGAATGAGCAAACATTTTAAAAAATATTTGTCCTGTAGTAGAATATTAAAGAGGATAAACTAGATTGTCAATCGGAACGAGCAAGTTGACACTATTCATGGCTTATGGGTCCCTATCCACGTAGGAAAAGTATAGGAATTAGGGACAAGGGGGAAGCTCACAGCATTTCACCCGGTCTCCTGAGAAGGAGGGGGGCAAGGACAGGGTGAGATAAGCAGGGGGCAAAAGAGAGAGACCCATTTAATGTGTGCTGTCTTATTTTTATTAAAATAATCTGAAACACATGTGACATTATTTTTAAAATAGAATTTTTTTATTTCCAGGTTTGGGGAGCTTGTTTTGTTTTTCATTCTCTGTATTATTTTTTATTTTTTTATTTTTGTATTTAAAGCACTGATTTTTTTAAAGAAAAATAGTTGGAATTATGAACATGTAAACCACAAACAGAAATCTATTTTCAACATAGCTCAGTCCTGGGTTCCATAAGCTCCCAAGTCGGAATATAGCTTAAAAGTTGTAGAGTCAGTCACCTTTACAATTTTAAATTGCACCCTTTGGGTGTAAATGAGTCTCTTTCCTCTCCCGCCCCTCTCCTTTTAGTCAAATTAAACTTATTGATTAGAACCCATTAGTATGTAATGGATTGTTAATTTGACTCTTTTTACAAATCATATTTATCTGTACCAATAAAATATTTGGATTTAATATTCATATGTCACTTTTATGGTGATGTTGATTGAGGGCCAGCCATTTGAAGTGAAAGCAGACACCTTGTCCTTTATTCACACGAGGGAAAATGCACACTTAGCTACATGAACTCTTCCAAAGGTGGGAAGCTTAAATATAAGGAAAATTAGAGAAGAGGAGAGAAATGCTCCCTCCCCCACAACTTCTGAAAGTCCATCTATTGGTTGCATAGTTTTCTATACTAGGCCAGAACTAGGTTTTATAATGCCATTATGGTATTCAAGTTACTTACAATGTAGTTGCAAAGTCTCTGCTAAGAGCAAGAATCAGATTTTGGGTTAACGTCAGTTGAGCTGTGGTCTCTTGTACTCATTTCTTGTATGAGGCGAAAAGAGCCCAAAGAAAGATCAAGTCCTTCCTCCCCCACCCCCCACAGAGGGCACTTAGCATGCAGTTGTTTGAAGAAAAAATAGGAATGTATTTTCTGCATATTTCACATATTTATAAACTGAATGCTGCAGGTGATATGGCTGCTAAAAATTCAGGACAAAAATATTGAAAACTACCACCATTTATCGAGAGCCTACTCTGTGCCTGGTTCATGGGGTGATGATAAAAGTATTTAACTAGTACAGCGTGTGCATCAACCAACAGGAGTGAATGCCAGTCACAAACAAAATGGCCCCTAAGTCTTACGGGTTGACCAGATGATTTTCTGTCTGGCTTGTTTCTTGAACAGGAAATGCTACATCTAAGTTCATTTAATGCTCACTTATAGGGGCTATATTTGCCTAGACTAATTATGTGTTTGATTCTCCCTTCCTTCCTTCCTTCCTTCCTTCCTTCCTTCCTTCCTTCCTTCCTTCCTTCCTCCCTCCCTCTCTCCCTCTCTCTCTTTCTCTTTAAAATTTTTTATTTTTATATTTATATCAGTCTTAACACATACTTTTTTTCTGCTTTGTTTTGGTTTTCGTTTTTGCAAACCATCATAAACCTTTCAGGAAGCAGGCGGGCCATACACTTTCAATAAATAAAAAATAAATACATGCTTTTCCTGATCCCGGCCAAAGCCCGTTACAAAGAGAGGCGAGGCACCATCAGAATTCCTTTGTTGCCCAGGGGTTGTCCCATCAATATTGTATAAAGCAAGCAAGTCATCGGTTAGGCCTTGGAATTCTTTTTTGTTATTTCAAGGGTTTGGGGTGATATTAGTTGTAATAAAAGCCAATCTGTAAAAATAAAATCGCTCTTTGCCAGGCGGTAACAAAAAAGGCTTGCACAGCCTGTGATGGACAGTGATAATATTTGGTCCATGGTCTTTGCAGACGAAGAGCTTGGCTGGTCATCGTTAATGATGGAGAGGGATTGCTACAACTTTTTTGACAGCCAGCTTCTTCGGTAGAAACTATACTCTGCCTATTGTCAAGTCATTTTACTGAGCTCAGGAAATTTCCATTTGTCACTTAACAGCCATGTGTCAAAAGCAAGATGCTTTGAACATACATTGTGATTTTTTTCCAGTTATCTCCTTAAAATGACTGTTCTTTCACCGATATGAAATGACCTAATTTTTGAAGCAGTAACTTTTCCTTAAAAAAAAAATTAAATCCAGGTTTTCATATTGAATACCATTGTAATTTTTTTTTCCTCTAACAAACCCAACCCCCTTCATAAGCAGTCATTATTCTAGATAAGTACGTGGAGAGCCAGGATATGGAGAGGAAGTGGGACGTTTCCCGGACTCAGCAGAATTTGGTGTCAGAAGCAGAAATAGTCCCTTGTAAGTGCCACGCTAATAGTTATGTACGTCTTCTTCCTTTTCTGCCCAGGTTCGAGGGGAGAGATTTTTACATGAATATGTTATGGCTCTGGCCTGAACTGTAACATCCTAGAGAACAGAAAATAGATTCTATTTGTTTATTTCTCTCTGCAGAACCTAACCCCTCCACCCCCACGTATTTGTTGATTGCATAGTATAAATTGGAGAATGATCAATGGCCTTAAAATCTTGACCAAGTTCCTTCAAACTCTGGCAACACTGTTTATCGTATCTGGGCTGAGATAATATCTGGAGGATTATTGAAATGTTGGGCAATTCTTGTGCCATTTGGCTATTGCAGGAACTGAGTAACACAGCAAAAACATTTATAAAATCCATAATAATGATTTATACAGTAAGTTATACTCCCTCGGGCAAAGATGTTATAGAAACCTCAAACTGTTTGGCCACTGCAACATTTTAAGACATCTTAAGATGCTTAAATACCATGAGATTTATAAATATTTTTAATAGTTAAATGAAATTTCACTTTGAAAGTTACTTAATAGTCTACGAGGTTTGAGGTTAGAACTTGTTTTTCTTTTTGTGTGTGTGTTTGAGTGTGCTTCATTTGGGTTGATGCAAGCAAGTTAGTATGGGGGCTTAATGGCATATCATAAAGGATTTAACTTAATTCCACCATAATGAATTAATTCTCGCAGTGACGCTGTTTTCATTATAGATTTAATGACATCACCTTGGCCAAGATTCAGGAATTCAGAACTCTAAGTTGCCCTGATTTATCTAAACACAAGAATGGAAAGATGATTCCGTTTTGTGTCTCTGTGTGTCCCATCTGTAGAGAAGAGTACATGGGGAACATCTACTATTTTGAGTAACTGAGTTCAAGATAAAACCCCCAGCCACAGTGAGGAAACTGGATTCTACGTTCTCTAAAATCATCTTTCGGGATATTCATTTTACAAAACACGAAACCAAAAGAAGAAGAAAGCCCTGGTGTTCCTTTCCATTTGCGTATGTTACGATCATTTGTTGTGAACACAGAAAGGATAAATATGCAATCTCAGATCATAATTCAGAAACAAGTTTCACCAGCTAAGGAAAGGGGGAGCAGGGCTCAAACGACGTGTGCTCCATTTTCCAGGACTGTATTTGATTTCCTTTCGGATTTGTTTATTTTGGGGATTTAGAGGGAGAGTGCATCCTATTTTTACAGGCTTGTATTGTTGCCCCAGGAATGTTTTGGCAGACGCAAAATTAGAAACAAATTTAGTGTGTTCGCCAGTGCCCTTCAGGCCTTAAAGGACAGGAACAAAGTATGGTGGTTTGTCATCAGAACTCCAGGAAGCCACAAGGAAACGGAGCTTAGGAACCAAATTGTTCAAAATGGGAAAGAAATGGAAAACGTACAGCATATGCTCTCAAGCCTGGACATGGAAGCCTCAGGGAGAAGGGACCACCAGTAATGCTAATTGGTCTTGAACAATGGCTGTTTGCATGGGGACAGGAGAGAGGGCCTGTTGGCCTCTGATTCTCTTTTGCAGACATCTTTCCACGATTTGAAAGTGTTAATTGTAGACACAAAGAAACACGTGGCCTAATTTCCCAGCCTGTTGGACTTGTGGGTGTCACCCCACTTGTTTGCATGGTGCAGATGGCTCCTGCCGGCTTCAATAAAACTGGAAAACACAGAATCTGTAATTTTTTTTTCTTCCTTCAGACAATGGAAAGGGGCCGGTTGTCAGTGTCCTGGGTGTTGAAATGAGAAATGTAATGCTGATTTTGTAGAGAAGCTTCTTACGCTTCTAGACCAGCAACACCATCAAACTTAGTTATTTGGGCTAAGTTTGGGGTTAGGGAAATAGAGCCAATTTGTATCGGTATCATGTGTGAATTAGTGAATGTTTCAGCAGAGAGGATATAATTTCTGATTTTTGTAAACAGAACTGTGGCTTTCATCAGTTAAGTATTTATTTATTAGCTCAGTGATTTCTGAACATCACTCACGGAAGCACCGCTATTCTAATTGCTTGTCATATCCAAGTTTCACTCATATTATCCTCAACCTGTTTTTCCGCTCAAAAAAACTGACTTTTTAAATTAAATAAATTTATTTTTAAAAGAAAGTTTATATCACTTCCATAGATAAAGAAAAACAAAACAAACAAACCCTAAACATGATACCACCACCTTCCACCAATACAAAGAAACCATCAGAATAATAGTTGCCTCCCTACAGCTCCCTGAGGTCCGGGTCTTCTCCTTCTTCATCAAGATGGGAGATTACGCTGTATCAGAACTGTGCTATAGATGTACCAGTGCCGGTGGAGAGTAGCTCTTTGATAATCATAGGCTGTAAGGAGAAGCAAAGGAGGAACTAATTACTTTGTCTTGAGGCGCTCACTGTGGTCCCTGTCCTCTGGGCTGGAACCAGATGCCAGTTTTGCCCTCAAGATAACTTATATCTGTTCAGTGAGACAATACTTGCCCTTTGGAGCTGAATATATATCTATACTATTTTTCTAGGTCTGTCTTGGGTTTTGTAGTGTGCCCTCTGAGCTCCCTACAAATTTAGAAAATGGCGGGCTCTTTAACAGCTACCATTTTGCAAGTGCTTGTTACATGCAGGCACCGTGTTCAACGTTTCTCTGATGCCCTTATATTTAATCCTCACAGGAAATCTAATCGCACAGCGATCCCACTTTCCACGTATAGAACTGCGGCTGAGAGAGTTGAACTGGCCCGAAGTCACACCAGTGACAATCCAATGCAGGCTACCTGCAGTATAGGAAGTCTAAATGTCTGTAATTTACAAGTAAAGTTCATTTATATTTGGTATTTCTTTTCACTGGCAGATGAATGCTGCTTTCTAAAAGCACACGGGTCCTGTATTGGTTAGCTATGTCCACAACAGTGCTGTGTACCAGCTCAGGGCAAAACTCAGCAGTTTGACACAGCAACCCTTTATGGCTCATACACCCGAGGGCCACTGGAGGGCTCCTGCTGAGACACGCCTCCCATCCTCCTCCTGGGACCGGAGAGCTGGCCAGGATATGATGTCGGACTGATTCATGTCAGAGGAGAAAGAGCAAACCCGTCTTGGCGAGCACAGTGCCCCAAATACCCTGCAAGCCTCTGGTCCCATCATGGCTGTGAACATCCCATTGGCCAAAGCAAGTCGTAGGGCCAAGCCCTGGGTCAAAGGGCAGGGAAATATACAATAAACATGTGGCTGTAACAGCGGGCGTGGACACAGGCAGGGGTGATGAATGAGCTATAATTGCAGGCTCCAGTCCTTCTGTTGGAGTACAAGAGTATACACCTCTCTTGTTTATCTCTATTACTTTCTTGGCTACTTGTTCATCTTCTTAGATACATGGAGCATCTCAATCCTGCCCCAGTGCTATTACCTGACCGTCAAACTGCAGAAGGGAGGGATGTCGCTGTTCTTGAGTATCTAAGGCAGCCCTCTTGGTTTCCACCATCGAGAAACTGAAACCTGGGGAGAGAAAATGCCCCTCTCAGGTCAAAGGATGCATAGATGGCAGGGGGTGGAGAGGGTCCCGAGTGCCCCCTTCCCGTCTAGCACACCTCCCACCCTGCAAAACCAACGAGGTGAGAATCAATGGGATTTTCTTGCTTTGTTTTATTTTGTTTTGCTTTGAAGTAGCCAAGGGAGTCATTGAACTCCATGGCGGAGAAGTTGTCTTATTTGAGTTAAAAGAGCAGGGCAATAAATAGGTTTAAAGAAACCACTACGGAGATATTTCGGATTCATCCATCCATTGTAACTGAAGTTAGATGTTACACACGAACCCTGGCTTACAGATAAGCTAATAATGGCCAATATTTGTTTTACTGCTTGAAAGTATTTTGAAAGCAAAAAAATTAGTGAAATCACGCCATTTCAAATATTATATAATAGTATCGTTTATACTCAGAGAATGGAGGCATTTTCATTTTGGGCCTTGACAGTGTTTCTTTTTATTTATTTATTTTTCATTGAGAAAATAAAGTTGAGTTCAAGTTGGGAGGGGCCACTTCTTCCAAAACGAGAAAAGGCAGCAGCATGTCCGTGGGGGAAAAGAGCCACTCTTCTCTCCCGGGTACTGAGTCCCGCTCTGGCAGAGACAGACGTCGGACCCGGAGTCTGAAGATCGGCTGTGTCAGCACTGGACAGATGCTCAGCAGTGCATGGTGGCTTGTCCCATGTCTGGCGCGGAGAGCTGGGTCATCGGTCTGCTCTGCCCGCTGTGCTGTCAGGGCCAGCTCTCACATCCTTGAGCTGAGAGCAGTCAGACTGCACCGCTCTTCGGGGAAGTCCCTCCCAGAAGACGCCAACCACAGCTCGGGGCGGAATCAGAGACCTTCAGAGCTGGAAGGGTCTAAGAGTTCATCCGGTCTGAGATGGGGACAGAGGCCCAGAGGCATGGTCTTGCCCAAGGCAGCCCAGCTCGTATGTGATGGGGCAGAGTCTTGAGCTGGTGATTCTGGTGATATTATTGGTGGCCGTGAGGTCATTTCCATAGGGAGAGCCCCTGGAATGCTGGGCCTCTGCTGATTTCATCTCAGCCACCCCTGGGAACTTACCGGTGTCTGCTGGAGGGACCCAAGGACCCTGGCTGCTCTGTGAGTCATTCCCAGGGCACTTGGGTTGGTTCCATATCTTCCGGCAGGAAGAACTGGATCAACGTGAGCTGTAACCAGTCCTTAATGCGCATTACATTTTATGGCTTTCAAAGCATTTTACACGTTGGAATTGTGTGTCGTCGACTCAGTAATTCCACATTCCCTAAGGGTGACTTCAAAAGAAAAAAATGGTAAAAATATATTTTAAAATATTATACCACGAAGATGTTCAGGACAGTGGTTTTTATAATAGAATGAGGTCTGTATGAAACAAAGCAAAAGTGCAACAATAGGACACTGAGTGAACGATGGCTTTGTGTAGCCACTTCAACGATACGAAAATGCTTATGTGTTAGTATTAAATAAAAAAGAAGATGCGAAACTGGATATACCCTATGATCACAACATAAAAATAACAAATTGCCCCCCACCCCAATCCAGCTCCAAATCATGATGCCAGAAAGCTAGAAAAAAAACTGACGTCATTGGTTGTCTTGGATTGGGCAGATTATAGGTCAGGGTTTTAAAAAACTGTATTTGGGAGGTTCTTTTTTTTTAAATGAGCATTTGTTATAGAATTAGCCTTTCATTTCAAAATAAAAATCATACCGACATTGATCATCTCATTTAATCTCTGCAGCCTCCCAGAGGCCCAGGTGAAGCACACCTTACCATCCCCCATTACACAGACAGTGAAACGCAGAAATTTCTTTAGAAACTGAACCTTTCTGGTGAGTGTTGGAGCTGAAATTCACGCTAGGATTATAGACTTCTGCCTCAGTGGCTCCCACAGCGCCCTCTGCCTGACGGGCACATGCTGTTCCTTGTCACCCAACAGCACAGCCATTTGTCTGTCCCACTGACCAAGTGTTTTCCTGCTGTCTTACCCACCGTTACCAGGCACGTTTCTTTCTTAGCAGCATCAAGTTTAGCTGCCTCTGGTTAGGAAACTCACTGGGAGAGCTCTTTTTCTTCTTTTTTTTAAGATACTTTTCTCAAAATCTGGAGCAGACACAGAGTCTTAGCAACCCTAGGAAGGAGCTATTATTATCCCCAGTGTTCAGATAAGGAAGCTGAGGCCCAGAGAGGTTAAGTAACTCTCCCAGGGTTACCCAGCAGTAAGATCCAGCGCTGGCAACTTCCAGGCCTACATGTTTGCTCACTCTGCCAGGGTCTCTCAAACTTATCTGATAATGAGAGACCTGTGAGGTCATGTAAAAATAGAGAGACTCCCAGGTCTCTCCTCTGTTGTGGGGCCTGGGAATCTGTATTTTAAAATAAACATCCCATGTGATTCTCATGATTATGCAACTGTACTATCTCATGGGAAGACACCAAACCCTGAGTCTGCCAGGCAGGCACGAATCTCTGTTTCTGCCCTCTTTTCTCTCTCCTACAGCTGAACCCAGGCTGTGCCTTTAATGTGTGAGCTTAGCTAAGCACAGTAGTTTCACGTCCTGGGAAATGTGTGGCTGCTCCAATCCCACCCTAAGAAAGGGGTCAGTCAGAAATGCACTAGAAGCCAGAGCTCCCCCTCTTCTCCCCGCTGTGGCACTATAAATACTTTACAATTTGGTCTGTCGATTACACCTCAATAAAGTTAGATTAAAAATCACCTCCTTTCTGACCCACTTTCTCTTTTATTTCTCATAATAATTCTAGTAATCCCAGGGCCCCTGTACAGAAACAACCTGAGTTTCAGAGAACTGATGTCCATGTCTCATGGTCATCCAGCTCACGTAGGGGCCATGTCCTAAGGCTCAAACCCAACGCTTTCCGACTCTAAATCTGCTGCTCCTTCAATCATTCTCAGGGGAATATAAGTGAAGGAATTAGTTTCGTGAGGGAAAAATAGAGTCCTCTTTATCGAGAGCCTGAAAGGGAATCAGCCAACCTGAGCTCACTTGCAACCCAGGTATCCGGTGAGTTGTGTAACACATGCATGTCGAATGAAGCCACCTGCCCACCTGCACTGTACAGTGTTGACCTTCCTTCTGTTAGTCCTACAGGTGACTTTGGAACAGTGAATAATAAAGTACTACAGAACTTCCTGCTGATAATTATGTAGTAGGTAAACCACTCTGCCGCTTTGGGCTGCTTGCTTAGGAATGGAGAAAAAAAATGATGCTGAGGCTTTGATCTCGTGTTTCAAATCTGGCTGTTATAAATAGATAGAATTTCAGCTCAAATATACTAATGATTTTTTTCACTATGCAAATTATATTGGTTCCTTAGCAACAGAACAAATAAGTGTTTCTCCTCTAAATCTGTGCGTGTTAGTTTAGAGAAGGCACACGCTAAGTTAATTAGAGAGTGGTTGGGGTGATTTGTAAATGTCATATTAACATGCCGCCTGCTTTTGTAGAACCCAAAGACTTTAAAATAAATGGATGCCATTTCTGTCATGGTTGATTAATTTTATTTTGTCTCTAGAATCTTTTCCCAACTAATATTCGGAATAAAGATTTAAAAGTGATATGCGATGCTTTTGCCTGGAACTGCTAATTGCGGATGTGCTCCATTTTTCGAAAAACAGATATACAAATAAGTTTAACCTGAAAATAAAGATAAATCAGGGCACTCCTAGATTTCCAGTGATCAGAGGTGGTCTTTAGGACCCCTTCATTTCACTGGGGAAAGAATATGGACTTGGACTCCTGTCTTCCCCAACAGCCCAGTGTCCGGACTTGGTTGAGCTTCCACTCAGGTCCAGCACTCCCTAGCCTGTCATCCCCCCTCGTTCCGACGCTTACCCCTGTATCCCTTAAATAACCAACCCTTTACTGCCGGTTGGTAATGGTTTGTTTATACTTCTGTCTGCTCTCTATTCACCCTGGACTTGATTCCTGCCAAAAGTTTCCCTGTGTCCCTCTGCCCCATCATGGATAACTGGCCGTATTACATCTGATTCATGAACTGCACCCAGGGGGCTGTGCTGGGGGGAGGAATTCTATAACTGATTCAGAATAAATTCTGAGGTGGCAAATCTGAAAAGAGCTTTAAGGAAAAACAACAACAAATCAATTTATTCATTAAAATAATAATTTGTCTCCTATTGTAATTATTTCCATTGTGCTATTTGTTAAATTTTGGCATGTATTTACCACCTTTAAACCTCCAGCCTTATTTCGATCATTAACAAATGTCAGGCAAAGGCTGTCTTTGTATTTCACCTACAGAGCCAGGAAGAGCAGTGAAATGCACAGTGACATGGACTTCGAACTCAGAGACAAAATCAAATTCTGTGTCAGTTAGGAATACATTTAGCTGCAAGTCACAGACTGTCCCACCCATGGTGGCCTAAACCATAGGACAAGCCATTGTTTACATTCCATTAAGTCTGACATGTGCAGCCTCAGTATTGGCTCAGAATACAAATGACATCAGGGTGCCGTCACGGTCATAATTGCCGCCACTGTCCCTGGCCTCATGGCCGCACACGATCTGTCCAAAGGCAGGAGGCACAGGGAAGTCAAGAGGTGAGAGGTCTTCTTATACATTTCTTTCCTTTCATCAGGAAAATAAAGCTTTCCCAGAATCCCCCAGGGGGTGTTCATTTACATATCAGAGGCCACCACAAGCCACCCTTTGCTGCCCAAGAGGCTAAGAAAGCCTCTTTGCTGGGTGGCAGGCGAGGATGAGGGGCTGGGCACACCGCTGACTGGCAGCCACACGCTGGTCTGCTAGCGGAAGGCCCAGCCCCGATCCCCTTGGCACTTTCCTTGTCCTGTTCTTCTGGGAGTGGCTGAGAGTTTTCTTTTGGCTGCAGGTTGGCAGGCCCTTGGTGCTGGGCAGTGATGCCCCAAGAGCCAACTGGACATGGAAGACAATTGGAGTTGGAGGACTCAGGCGTTAGCTTCCTGGTCCCTGAGTGGGATGACCTGAAGGCATATTTAATACCTGTTTCCAATGGTTCCCAGGGGGCTCATGACCCAGCTGCCCACAGAGGTACCTTGTCCATCAATCTGCCTTGAAGTGGTTTCCTTGTCTTCTCTCTCTCTTCTCTACCCCTACTTTGGTATTCCCTGGGGTCATCTTCCAGATCAACCACTCGTGTTCAAGCCTTGCTTTAGAGTTACCTTTTGGGGGGAACCCCGTCTAAGGTATTAGCTATGTGACCCCCTTTAGTTTTAGCTCTTTTAACTGGGTAAGGTAGGCCACTTGGGAGGGCTAATGACAAAACACATGTGAAAGCACATTGCGAACCACAAAGCATTCGATAGACACAGGGAAAACGCGGGTTGGAGAGCAAGGTGCTTTTTCACCCCCGTCAGCTCTTTAGATGCCGTTTCCATCCTTTGGCCCACACTTGCCAAGGACTCAGTCTCTGGGCAGGGATGCCTTCCTTCGACAGGTAGAGGAAGTGTAATTGCTAAAGTGGTTCTTTCCTTCAGTCTCCGCTAAGAGCCTTGCTTTTACGCTGTTACTGTTCTTGGATTCCAATGAGCTATTATTCTTTAGAGATGGGGGGGAGGAGGTGATGGAATGTTCCACACGGTTGCATTATAGCTTTCAATATTCCATATATTGACAAAGATAAAGTTGATTCTCGGTCACAGGGACTCAACTGGAAAGCTCTAGGGATCGTCTCAAAAAACTTGACCCCCGTTTCATTTTTTCCACGGGGGGGAAAAAAAAGGCACTTCGATGTGTTGGTTACAATCACCTTAATGAAGCCAGGCTTTAAAAAATAAGCTAAGTCGTCTATTCCCACACACTTGAAACCCTCATCAAGTAGCGTTTGAGGTTCCTTCTCTGTTGCTGTTTTTCTTGACCTCCAAGCTGGGGGACTATGGGCCTCTTCCAGCCCTCCTTCTCATGACCTCCTGCAGTGGGTCTGGGCTGTACTGGGGCTGGCTGGCACCCATGCCACCTTCTAACACCTGCGGTTTCTTGGCTCAGGTAATGCGTCTTCTAGACATAACCACCGATCTCATTTTGGCACATGACCTTGCCCTTGCAATCTACTTTTCTATACCTGTTTGTACCTATGAAAAGGATATTTTAACAGCTTTATAGAGGTATAATTGATATAGAAACACCGCACTTATTTAATTATATAATTCGATGAATTTGGACATATGCAAATATCTGTGAAACCCTAGTCAAGATAATAGACCTGTTCCACAGCCCCCAAAGTTACCTGTGTCCCTTTAGTTTAGTCGTGTCTTGTTTTTAGTTTAGTTTTGTTTTGCGGTAAGGGCACTTAACGTGAGATCTACTCTTTTTACAAACGTTGAAGTGCACACTACAGTGTCGTTAACTGTAGCCGCTGCTGGAGTAGAGCAGAGCTTGGGAAGTGCCTCTGCTTTGTACCCATGGAAAGGGAGTTGACCCGAGTTCACCTTGAACCATGCTGGTGTTCAAAAAAATTAATTCCAACTCCTTTATTGATTTTAAAAAAGACTTTTCGTGAACAGGAATGAAACATATGCACTTTAGTGTAGCTATAGCCAAAAAATAAGTAATCATTTGCGTAAATACAAAGGTTTCCAAGATCTTGACCTGAAGGGCAGAAATTTGGGCTTTGTCCTCTCTCTGTGCCTTTGATCTGCTCTCCAGTTTTCTGTAAAAATTTCTTCCTCCCTTGGTCGTTTCCTCTTGTCCTTGGCTGACCTGCCTCTTTTTTCCTCATTCATTCACTTTTCCACATTTGGATTTTTTGGCCACTACCTTGAATCAGTCGCTCAGCTTGGTGTAAGGAGCGAGGTAGACAGAACTGACCTCTCCCTTACCCGGCCAAGTTCACGGTCTCCTCCTGCCATCGGGACTTTCTCCCATCATCTCTTTCTTTTTTGTCCCCAAACACTTTTTATTGTTCACATCCCACCTGTAGGCATTCATTTTTCTCCGTATAACTTAAACCTCAGATTCAGGGGCCTTCTCTGATGGTCAGTATTCCATAAACTGTCAGCTCCATGTAAGAGGCTTCTCTCAGCTGAAATTTATGGCTTGGCAAAGTCATTTCATAAAAAATGATTAATGATAATTAACATTTTAACTTCAGGCCATTTAATGGCACCTGACAAAGGGGTCAAGTGAAACTCATGGGTGTCATATGTCAAATGTCACCGTTATGGGATGGGGCTGAACAGTGGCGGAGACTTAGATGAAGAGAGTGTGAAGAGCTGTACGCAGGCAGAGCTTCTGCTCACATCCCTGGGCCCAGCATCCCCCTTGCCCACCATCAAAGGGATGCCGCCCACCTTCCAGATTAGAAGCCTCTGTGTCTCTGTTAGCACGTATGTTTGAAAATTCAGTTTTGTAAAAAAGGTAATAATGCCCCACTTCCTTCTGCCTCATGTATTGGCTATACCGCCTGCTACTGATGAAAGTTTGCTGCATGTCCAGCACTCAGGGACTTAATCTCCTGACTGCCCCAACCTTGTTCGCTCCACAACTGGACCCTTGTCCCGTGAAGACTCTGAGCGGATGGCCCTAGCACCCGCTGTTCAGAATCCGTCTTCATGTCCTCAGCTCACTTCCTCCCCGTGATCTAGTTTCCACTCTGCTTTTCTCTCACAGATTCCCATCCCCCCTCCTCTTGTTTTCTTAAAGTTTATGATCACCCATTGGCAATGTCCCTCCCGGCTCCAACCAGCCCTCAGGAACCCCTGTCCTGAGGGTACCCTCGCCCACTGCTCTGCCCCAGCCTCACAAATGGGGCCTCAACACCGACCACTGACAATTAAAAAATCTAGCAAGAAGTAACATGTTTCACAAACCGAAGGAAGGAGTCCTCCCGGGATGTAATGAGACGGATGGTCAAGGGCAGGGCAAGATGGCAGACACCGCCCCGTGAACTAGATCTGCATCCTGGGAGATGGGAGCTTCACGTGGAGATAGTAGGTGTTAATAAAAGGAGCACGCTCCCAGGTGAGGGAGTGGGTCAGTTCTCATGGAGGAGAAAAGGGTTGAAACACAGTGCTTTGGCCTGAGAGTGACCCTGCGAATCCCTTCTTTGGGGAATGGCCCTTTGCTCACAGTTAGGTGGCCCACAAGATACTTGGAACTGTAGTGTGCCACATGATCACAACAAGGACAAGGATGGCAAGCCAAAGCTGTTTGCCACTTGCCCACGAAGTCCAACTATCGTGGAGCAAGTTGATACAGTCATAGTCGATATTTATCAAGCTCATGGGTGCCAGTCCCTGAGCCAAACGCTTAACATGCATCAACAGAGTTTATCCTCACCGTTGCCGCACAAGCTAAGTTCCAGTTTTCTCCCATTTTACTGAGGAAGAAGCTGAGGCTCAGAGAGATTAAGGCACTGCCAGCTGGCCGTCACCAGGGTGCTAAGTGGTGGGAAGAGTATGGGAACCCAGCTTGCTCTTCCTCCTGTGTTTATATTGTCAGCCAGGCTGCCACGCTGCCTCTTGAGCAGCTGAGCATGTCCTGGTGGACACGCAGGGAGGGCACGGTGGGCAGAAAGAGTGGGTAGCATTGCAGTGTTTTCTTTTCAAAACTATTTTTATTCAAAACTGTAAAAATGAACCTATTTAAAGAAAATATCAAGGGAGCATGGTATAAGTTCGGATACAGCCTGAATCTCCAAGGGGAAGGGAAAACGAACGGAGGCTGGTGAGCTCCGAAAGGCACAAAATGGGCTTCAGGAAACGGTGAAAGTCGGGGGAACCACCGGGAATAATGAGGAGTTTTCCAGTGTAGGGAAAACATCCCCACTGTTAGGCCCAGCAACAGTCCCCATGGTCGGCAGCTTTCTGACCTTGCCTCCGTGTCAATGTCAATAGCCGTTGTCACCAGTCACTGGGCCTCCCGTTTGGTACTTAGAGATTCTCTTTATGCACTTAAAAGGCATCATTAGTACCAAGTGGCTATTAAAGCAGTCTTACTGTCCAGAATGATCTTCTGAAGCAAATGCAGAGGAAACGTGTTGAGGGTTGAAGTCATTAGCCGCGACCACAGAAGGACTGACCGTGGGCAATTGTGCCATTAATCTCGATAAGGGGAAGTGTGAGCAATTCATAAAATCTGCTTGCTGAGGCTTTTCCCTAAATGGTCCCCGAGTGGATGACCCTAGGTCTTTGCTCTAGGTAAGAGGGGCACGTCTGAGCTGGGACAGGGACTTGACATCATGAGTGAGGCAGGTTGGGCTGCTGTGGGGGGGCACACAACAGTGATTCCAGGTCTCTCTGGGTGTGGGGGGGCAGGTCTGTGGTGGGGACAGCTGCGGTACAGTAGAAGTTGCAGCTGGCATTTTATAGAATGCCGGGTGCAATTCTAATGCTTTACGTAGTGACTGTTGAATCCTCACAACAGCCCTGTGAGGCAGGTACTATTATTTTTTCCAATTTAGAAATGAGGAAGCCGAGTCCCTGACAGGTTATACCACTTGCCTGAGGTCACACAAACCAGTTAATGGCAGAGCTGGGATTCGAACCCCAGGCAGCCTGGTTTCAGAAGCTGTGCTCTTACTGTTTCCCTGCACAGTATGATCTTAGAGTGGCTGCAGTCAGCCTTCTGCCTCCGCCTGGAGGATGGCCTGGGCTTTGGGGTCGCACAGATCTATATTACATCTCCAACTCTGCCGCTTCCTGGCAATTGGGCTTGGAACCAAGGGCTTCACTTACTTAAGACTTAGTTTCTTAAGTTATAGAGCATTGTTATGAAATGGTATGACGTGTCGGGCACTCAATGGCGCTCGAGCACATCTCTGCCCTCTTCTTTTACACCAAAGCTGCAACACATTGTCAGGCCAGGCCACTGATCAGGGGACGTGATGGACAGCCAGACGCCTGCCCCAACCAGCACCTTCTGTGGCTAAGGACTGGCCCAGACCACTGGCCAGAGAGTTAATACCCTCTTCCTGCTCACCTGCTTCCGAAATGGCCCTCTCCATCTGGGGTTCCGGGTTAGTGTCTGTTCCAGGCTGAATGTTTGCAACTGTTCGGAATTTACATGTTGAAGACCTAGCCCCAGGGGAACCGTGTTTGGAGATAAGGCCTGGGGGAGGAGCTAAAGGTTAAGTGAGGTCATCAGGCTGATCCAATAGGGCTGGTGCCCTTATGAGAAGAGACACCGGACCATCTCTCTCTCCACCACCCGAGGATGCCATGAGAAAGTAGCCGCCTGCAAGCCAGGGAGTGGGCTCTCACCAGGAACCGAATTAGCCTGTGCCTGGATCGTGGACTTCCAGCCTCCAGAACTATGAGAAAATAAATGTCTGTTGTTTAAGACGCCCAGTCGGTGGTACTGTATCATGGCAGCCTCAGCTGACGAAGACGTTTACTCTCCAAAGACTAAAATGTGTGCCAGCAGCGATGTGAGCTGATCCTGACATTAAATAACCCTGAATCACAGAGTGACCCAAACTATTCATTTTTCAATTCGCTTTCTGATTCACCAAGGAGAAGCCTCTGTTTGGTGCTCGCTTGTCTCTAACCTCCCTTTAGCTCTTGGCAACGAGCAGGGAGCTGGTTTGCCAATGAGTAAAATGCAAGTAACACTGATCTAAATCTTTGTCCCCATGGCAGCTAAGTGAGAGAAATATGGAAATTATGAAAGATCCACATGATTTAACATGATCCCAATCAACTAGGAGAGAGCTGAGTCTCAGAGACACTTGGTGACTTGCCCAGGGACCCAGGTCCCTGTTTCTCCCCCTGGTCAGTTTCACATTTAATGAGGAAAATCACGCCGATAGAGGGGTCCTCTGCCAGACACCCGGGAGAGAGCCATTAGACTCCGCCATTCTTACTCTGATCTCAGAGAAAGGGCCGAACAAGTCCCATGGAGGAGGAGAGAGGGAGAGAAGACAGAGAGGGTAGGAGGAAGAATGAGCCGTGGAAAAGAGCAAGACTTGTTGGTTCAGGAGACAGATTTCAGAAGTTCCGTGGAGAAGAATTCGCTTCGAAAAAGAAAGAACTTTCTAATGCTGCTGAGGCTGCAGCCAGGAGACGGAGAGTGGCCCACCTTCTCCATCAAAGGAATTATTTGTTAGAGAGATAGCCTTTCTTTCCTAGTGTTGGCTTTCCCCAAATGTGCAGAGATTCTTGACTGCATGACTGTGTTGGGGGACGGAATTCTCTCACACACTGAGGTACCTGGGAGTCCTAGGACGCTTCCAATCCTGGAATCCCAGTTTGTCTTCAGACAGCTGGGAGAGGCAAGTTAGTTTCCTAGGTTACCCCCTCCCCCTCCAGAAACAGCAAACCTTTGAGCCCCAGGGTGGGGGAGGAGGGGAAGCTGAAACAGATGAGGAGATTGAATGTGAATCCAGATTAAGTCCTGGAGGAAATGTTTGCACCTGTTACTGGGATGTGATTTACTCTGGGCAGCAGGTGCCCTAAACTCTCCTGTGGAGCTTGGGGTCTGGCCACTTGAGGTTCAGCCACCGCTGCTCAGGTGAGAGGCCCGTCAGACCACCTAGGGCATGTGTTCATTGGGAAGGTGGCACTTCCAGCCCACTTTCCTGCAGGGTTTTTTGGTTTGGGGCTGATTTTGATGCTGGAGATCGATGCGCTACATTATGCCAAACACTGATCAGAGATGTCTCGGACAGCCGTGTCCCAGGGAGATGTGGGCAGTGGGAAAGGTGGGAGATGTTCTTGGCCAGGATGAGGACACCAGAAGCTTCTGTCCATCAGACATTGCTGAGAAGGAAGGAGGGCAAGCTGGGGTTCCAGAGGTAGGAGATAATAGGCTCATGGCCATGTGGAGTCTCAGCAACAGGCTCTTATCCATAACGAAATAAAAGAATCTTAGAATAATAGCATGTATTCGCTGTAGAGCTTAGTGGTCAAGAATCAGTGATTCGCAAAGTGTGACTTGTGCGCACGCTAGCCGGATAACTGACATCGTGCTCCTTAACCTCTCTGAGCTTCAGTTTCCGCCTTCGTTAAATGGGCGTCCCAGAAAGTGTAAGATAGTGCTTCCCAGGACTGTTATTACATACGAGTGAGCCGGGGCAATGAAAGAACGCGGTATGGAGACCAGCACACCGTAAGGGCCCCCAAAGCTCTTATTCTCACAACCTGTGTCATGGGATCCTAGAATGTGGGTTGCCCGCCCAAATGTGACCATAGAGGTCATCCAGTGAGAGCAATGCTGACCCAGTGGTTCCTGGTGGGAGAGGAATCAGTAAAGACCATGGTGTGCAATGCCTCCCTGGTTCAGCTTCTCTCAGCCTGGTCCCCTGGTGGCTGCCCCCCGGCCGACAGTAGGGGCACTTGAAGCATCAAGAGAGTTTGGAGATCCAACTCCTACAGACCCCAAACCTGAGAATGTCACCTTTCTGCATCTACTGACCGCACCTCGCAAAGCTCACAGGCCAGCTGCCTGTGGGCACCAGGAAGCCCGGCCGAGGAGAGCAGGGCTGTGTCGTCCCTCCCCTGGCTCTGGGGTTTAATCAAAACAGTATTCAAAATATGATTCTGGGAGATTATATAGGGAGATTTGCAGGAGGCGCTCAGTGGGGGCAGAGATGGTGGGAGCAGATCGCAGCTGGGGGCCTGTGGCTGGGATAATCTCAGACTCAGACCGGCACTGGTACCCTGGGATGGGGACCTAGACCACCGCTGCAGGGGAAACTGAGGGCGGGGAAGGGGTTTGTCTATGTCACATAATACATAATGGGATCGATATGGCAAAGCCATTTTCTCAGATTCCAGGCTACTCTTTTTGGTCCTTCTCACACCCCACTATCTCCAGGCAACCAGGCCCAGATCTTGGGGACAACTCTGGCTGCAAGCTCCTGCTGTGGGCTGAGGCAGGCAGGGAGAGGCTAGGCCTCCCGAGGTGCTGGTGGTAAGGCTAGATGGCTTGGGCGGGCTTTCTTTCCGGAGGCTCACTGTTCCTATAAAAGGCTAAGTGGCTGGCGACAGTGTGCAGGTCAGATCCTCCCAGCCTCCGTTCTTTGCTCTCTGTTCAGGCACATGGCCTCTGGCTTCGCCACCTAAGGTCCCTTCTCTCTGGCCTTCCCTTTCCCATCTCCAAGTGCTGACTCCACGTGAGGCTGAGGCTCCTCTCCCTGCCACAGAATGGCTAACCGGGGCCTCACTCCCAACCGGAGGCCCTAGGAACAGGCCTTGCCGACTCTGCCGCCTCCGGAGGGTCCACCTGGTCCCCCCAGGAGAGGGCGTGGTCCAGAGCGCCTTGAAAGAAACCTCCAGCTAATGCTCTTTATTACAAGCGTTAATCCTGCAAAGCCGACTGGAAATAATGTTTATCTTTTCGCAGTTTAATTTCCCGGACCCTAAGCCACGGGTCAGTGAGGGCGACAGGAGGGTTCCCTGGGGAGGCTGGGGTAGGCGCAGCTGTCGCCCAGAAGCAGAACGAAAGTGGGGGGGACGGGACTTCCCGGAGGAAGTGAGGGAGAGGCGAGTGAACCGAAAAGAACCCTGAATGTAAAGTTGGGGTCCGTCCCAGCACGGGTTCTGTGTGACCCTGAGCCAGTCTCTTGTCCTCCCACTTGGCCTCAGTTTCCTCAGCTGAGGAAGGGTTTTGTATTTCGGTCATTCATGCTCTCTAAAGCTCTTCTGATTCCCACCATTCTAGAGGAAAGAAGACAGGGTGGCTCAGGGAGGTGGCCGGCTGCCTGTTCTCCAGTTTAACAACCCTACCTAGCCCCTTCAGCCTCCGAGGGTCTTAACATCTCTCCCTCCCTTCTGCCCCAGGACAAGGAACCTTCCCGCCCCAGACTTCAGTGACTGGCCGCCTGGCACCCGTGCTGATCTGGAAGGCCATCCCCCAACTGGGGCAAGTCCATCTAGAGCCCCGTGCTGGAGACAGAGCTTCCCAAGGACCCAGCCCAGGCGCACACCCCCGCTGCCCTTTCTGCAGCAGTCCGCTCCCCACTAGGCCTCTCTTTCCCGGTGAGCAGCGACGAGCTCGCGCGCTGGCTGAAGCCAAAGCCACTGCGCCGGGGACGCGGACTCTGGCGCTGCGCGGGCATCTTTACAGCTTTCCAGCCCCAGCCGGACTCCTGATACTGCCAGCCGCGGGGACAAAGCCCCCTTCCCCATCAGCCGGCTCCCATTGGTTGGCCTACCGGAAGTGTTTGCTGACACCGATTAAACGGGAAGAAAGCCCTGTCTCGCCTCCTATCGACCTGGCAAGCTGCCAGAAGTCGGCGTTCTGTCCCACCCGCGGAGCGCCAGGGTTCCAGCGGCCAGTGCCAAGGGACGGCCAAGAAGACCCTCATCGCCCCTTCTCCCAATGAACTTAAAGCCCAAGGACGAATTGCAAAACACACGCAGCTTCCAGACGAATACCCTGACAGCTCCCAGCACCCCCGACCTCACAGATGTGGTCCCCCCACCTCCCGTGCACACGCACCGGCCCCTGGACAGCCAGGTGCAGCGAGGTGGTTACCCGTGGGCTGAGCGGCCGGCGACCTGGCCTTGGCCAGCACCTTGTCAATTTCTCTCCCTGCAATTAAGGAACTGAGGTCTGCAGCCCACGCTGCGCTGTCCCCGCTCCGTCCTCCCCGACCTCTCCAGGCACCCCTGTCACAGAGAGGCCACACAGCTTAGGTTCGGCTTGATTATTTTTAAGGACACAGGAATGGGGAGGGTGCGAAGACAAGTGGTCCTTAGGGGCCTGGTCAGCTTGGAAGTTACAAAGTGAGGGGCGAGGGAGTGAGCAGGAGAGGGAGCAGCTTCAGACTCTGAATCCAGAGGAGGGAGGCGGACTCGCCCAGCCTTCCCCGAGGCGCCCTGCCACTTCCTCTGGGATCCGACCAGGTGGCAGTCTGCCACCCATTTCAGTTCTGCGTGCAAGGAGGGTTGCTGTGTGTCCATCTCTTAAGCGAAGTGAGAGCCCCCAGTTCTTGGTGAGGTCTCCCAGCTTCTTAGCGTGAAGGTGAGTTCGAAAAGTAGGGCTCATTTCCAAAACTCTTCCGCAAATCGCAAATCGCACCGTTGCGCTAACCTGCTGAGAGAGGAAAGGTTGATTAAAACCCGAAGGCCGCTTGGTGGCGATTCCTAGGAAATCAGAGGTCAGTGGTGTCTCATCCGAAGGGAATCAAAGGTCTAGAAGCAATTTGCTTGCCAGAGGTAACATTTGGACCCCGTTACGTGTAAATTCAAATAACAATGTAACCCAATTTTCTAAGCCAGCAGCTAATCCTGAAAGAAATTACTACAAAGAGCAGAATCTGACAGTAATTGCTGGAGGCTGCCAATTGCTTGGGGAATGTCCCTTTATGGGGTGAAATTTCCTTCTACCGGGCAGGGCCAGAGAACCAGCCAGGGGGAGGAAACCCTGATTGGCAGTCATGCCCTGTTTAGGAGTGGAATCTTGGGGGTGCCGTGCTCTCTGGAGGCAGCCCCGACCCTGGGCGACCCTCTCCAGGAGTGTTAGTGGGCTGCAGAGGGGAATGCAAGCTACCTGAAGCGCTGGCTTTACACACATTGCATGTGCCTGGCCCAGCCCTTCACACTTCTCAGATAGCCCAGCTGTCTGCCCAGACCTAGCAAACTCTTGACACAAGCACAGCAGGGACCAGCGGCCCTCCTCTCGAGGACAGGCAGGAGACGAGGGCACCTGGGCCAGAGGGTCATGACGGTGCCCACCTGGTGCACTTGGCAGAACACTGGACACGAGTGCAAAGATGTAGGTTGCCCATCTCTTCAATGACTTTCTAAGTGATCCTAGGTAAATTATTATTCTGGCTTTAAAATGAGGGGAAACTAGAAATATTATCTCTAAGCTCCCATCTCAAAGAGTACTGTGGGACCACCTCGTGCCAGGTCGAACCTGGGCATGCCCAAGAGTCAGAGAGGGTGTTCAATGGCTGGACAGCACGTGGGCAGGTGTCTTTCGGTCATACTCCCAGCGCCGTTGGGGGCCCACTACCTTCTGCTCCGGACGGGTACTGGCACTGCACTGCCGGCTCCCTCCGCCGCGGGCACGGCGCACAGTTCAGGGGCAGCCCCTGCAGCGCAAACGTGGGCTTTCCAAAGGCCTTGGCTACGCGAGAAGACTCGTCACAAGCGGAGCCTCTGGGGACCGTGGGTCGCCCGCCCAAGCCTGGAGGCTGTCCGGGAATCAGGTGGCACTCAGGACTCTGTGGCTTGGGCGGGGTTGGAGGCGCACCTTCGACAGCGTTGGCTGCAGCAGTGTGTGCCAGAGACCAGATGCGCGGTTTCTGGCTGCATGGGTAGTGCATGGTCAGTGAGGGGCCCCCTGGCTCCGCGCGGAGGAAGTCAGCTTCTCCGGTTCCCCGGGGCTCATTGAATGAGAAGCGGGGCGCCTCCAGGCCGCAGTCCCTGCGCTCCAGCCGGCCCACTCGAGCTGCAGCACATTGCGCAGGCAGCGACTGCGTGTCCTTATGGAACTCAGCCAGCCTGTCCGTAGCTGTGACTACTGCCTCCTCTTCTTCAGCTTCCTCCTCTTCCTCTTCCTCCTCCTCTTCCTCCAGATCTTCCAGGTCACTCAGCCGGAGTCCCTGAGCTTCCTGGCTAGCAGCAACGTCTGCAGGAAATCAGGAGCGAGTGAGAAAAGCCCCAGGCCCCAAGGGAAATCCACGGGAGTGCCCGTCCCTGAGAAGCTTTTAGCAAGATGCGCCCAGCAGTCAGAGCAGTCTCAGAGTCATCCACCAGGCTGACCGCACCACCCCTTACCCTTGCCCCGGGGCTGGTGGCCTGCCCCGGGGGAAGAATTCCCACCCCCGCCTGGACCCCACCCCTGGAAAGTCTCCTCCCAGCCCTGCGCTCCCAGGCCAAGGAAACCCACACTTTGCGCTGCTGTCCTAGGACCTGAATTTCAGTTTATCAACCTCATGAAAGCGAGGGGACAATTTCTCCCCAATTTCCACACCCCCAGGTGGCTGGTGTGTAGGATTTAATCCAACAAATATTTATGGAGTGCTAACAATGTGACAGATGTCACCTAGGCATTAATTTAGGGAAGGGCGCCTTGTAGAAGGGGCGGAAACGCTGGAAGGTGTCAAGGTGATAAGTACGGCGAAGGAAATACAAGGGGCTGACCGTAGAGAACTGGAAATCTACAGTGGCTTAGGTGACCAGGGAAGGCTTTTCAGGGGTGACACTTTACACGAAGCAGCTGCTTCTGCCGGGAATTCGGGGGGCGGAGGATACAGAGCAGGAGCAGGCCCAGAGGCGAGCAGGGGACGCACGTCCGAGGGGTAAACAAGGAATGCCTTCCAAAAAAACTGCCCCACCATAAGGGGTGGTGGTGGTGAACATTTTTGGTACCTTTGGTGTCACCATTTAGGCAGCCCAGTGATTCCTCCGCTCCACTCCCTGCTCTCCTCTCCTCCGCGCCTTTGTTCTTGGGCGCCCAGGTCATCTTGTTCTCCTTCTTGAGGCGCCGGCGCGCGTTGGCGAACCAGGTGGATACCTGGGTGAGGGTCATCTTGGTGATGATGGCCAGCATGATCTTCTCGCCCTTGGTGGGGTAGGGGTTCTTGCGGTGCTCGTTGAGCCAGGCCTTGAGTGTGCTAGTGGTTTCCCGGGTGGCATTCTTCCGGCGCCCGGCACCACTCAACTCCATGGCTCCATACCTGCAAGGGGGTACCTGGCTCACAGTTCTGGGGGTGGCAGGCAGGACACAGTGTGCAGCCTGGAAGTGAGGTTCTGCTCCTCTTCCTCTCCACTCACCCCCCTTCCCACGCTCTGCCCAGATCAGCTCTACCTCGGAGAGGGAAGGACTTCCAGTGCCAGCCCCCAGTGTGCCCCGTGCCTTACCGGTCATACTGGTATTGCCCCAGAGTCGGCTCGTAGGGATAATAGGCTCCTGGTTGTGACAGGCCTGGTGTAAAGTTCCCTGCAGTCTCCTTAAATTCGTACTGTGGATTCTGGGGAGGAGGGGGAAGGAAGAAAGGATTCTGGACTGACTTACATTTGGGGAGAAGTGGGGGTGCTGTCGCTGAGGGTGTAAACTCGGGAGTCAAGTCTGGTTTATATCCTGACATCACCACTTGCATTGGCTGTGTGATCTTAGGAACAGTTAACCACTCTCTGCCTCAGTTTCCCCTTGGTAAATGGGGATGACAATCGTCCCTATAGGTTATTGAAGAAGAGCACTTGGCAGAATTCCTGGTGTAGAATAAGCAGCAGTTAAATATTAGCTGTTATTATTACGGTTAGTACTTGTGCGTTCCTCCCTCCCGCACCGCCCCCACCAGCTGGGGAACTTCCCTGCCTCAGGCTTCTTGCTGAGCTGTTCCCTGACCCTTTGTGTCGCTGTGACGTTGGGTAAGGGGTTGACCTCTGCACCTCAATTTCCTCATCTGTAAATTGATTAAAGTGATGGCTTGCCTACATCACAGGATTAACAGAAGTGCAAATGTTTTCCAAACAGTATGGACTTCTGCAAGCTGTAAAATGGTGTAAAGATGTATTGTCCCCCTTATACACGATCCCAAACATTTTTTGTCCGCGCAGTTGTGCGTCCTTCCTAGATTTTCGCTGGAGAAATCACGCTGGGTTCCACCCGCCGCTGCCACTCCTGCCCCCAGGCCTGGCGGATTCCGGCGCACAGACCCAGGCCCCACCCCGTGTACTCACCAGCGCCCCGTACAGCGCGGGCGGCTCCGGGCTGTAGGGCAGGTACCCCGGGTAGCTCTGGGCCGCTGCAGCGGCCGCATAAGGAGCTCCATAGATGCCCAATGCCGCGCCCAGCTCGGGCCGCGCACTGCCCAGCAGCCGGCTATCGTAGGGTGCTAAGCAGAGAGCCGCCGCCGGGGTGGAGCCTGAGGCCACGTCTGGGACGGAGCACGGGGAGGATTCGCAGCAAGTGGCGCTGGAACTTGCAGACACCAGGAACTACGGGGGCGAGAGAGGGGGCACCGGAGGTCAGAGACCGGCGCCTCGGGCTGGCGGGAGCCAGGGCGGAACTGCCGGATCTCCCCATTCACCATTATCTAACTGTCTCCGTGTGCTGAGCATCCTGCTGGGCACAGAAACGGGAGTTATCCGAAGACGCAATTTATCCGAATTGCGCTTACAGAGTAAGCCTTTGCTAAGGTTTCAGAGTCCCAGGGCGTCGAAGCATCGGGAACATTCTGAAAACCGAATTACAGAAGACACACTCGGCAAGTTCCCAGCATACCCCACCCCTTCCTTTCCCATCACAGGCTCCTACAAAGGCTGAGCTAGAAGTTGGCCTTACAGACAGACCTTCATCACGCCTCACACCCACTCCCATTTTATAGAGAAAGTGCAGACTTTTCCAAGATCTCAAAGCAGGGCAGAGGTCCGGCTGGGACCAGACCCCAGGAAAATACACCCCGCACTCTGGGGAGAAACTGGATGGAGAACAGTGGTGTGCGTCCCCAGAATTTCCCCAGGGCACCCTTGACACTGCACAACACCCACACGAGTCTGGAAAATTGAAGGAACCAGAAGCAGAGCTTGGAAGGACCCAAGGAAGGGGGTTAGATGAGAACAGAGGTCAACAACCAACAGCAGCAGGAAAACTGTGAGAAGGGGAATGCTCTGGACTGGAAGTCTTTTTTCCTGAGACTCTCCTCGGCCACCTCAGATACCTGTACAGAAGGAGGCCTGCCTGGAAGATCTCCGAGACCCCACCCACCTCGCTGAGCGGTGGTCAGGGTGTCCAAGTTTCCAGTCACCCGATTTTCCGTCTTGCACTGGGGAAGTGGACCGTTCTCAGCTAGGGACTGGGGATGTCAGAGAGGACTGTGGTACATTACCCTGGTCCCTGATCCCTGATCCCTCTGGTTTCCCGGGAGACTCGTGCAATTGAAGGGCCGAGGCCGCTCAGGGGCGGGTGCGTACCCTGGGCACCCCCTCCGTCAGTCCGTCCGCGTCTCACATGGAGGCGCCTCTTACCTGGGAAGCGCTGCCATACGGGTGTCCAAAGTGCGGGAAGGACATGGTGGCTGTCCCTGCCCCGCCTCCCTCTTCTTTTTCTTGTTCCCGCCTCAGCCCCGCGGTTCTGAGCCTCCAGTTGTGTGCAGCCTCGGTTCCTTACACAGCTGCGGGTGCCCAGCGCCGGGTCCTCCGCCCGCTTGGCGCTACTGGAGGCAGAGTAACGGGCAGCCCGACTGCCGAGTCCTGCGCTCTAGAAGGCGCTCCACCGGCCCGCGTGGTCCGCAGGACGGAAGGGCCCATGGATGGGAAAGGAGAGGATGCGGGTTCCCAAAGGCGCGCGGTGGCGAGGCAAGGTGAGCGCGGCGCGGGGCTGTGCTGCTCCCGAGGTGTCCCAGTCCAAGGTGGCCAGAGGCTCAATGTGACGTCACGGTAATCCCGGGCCTCCAGGCGGGCCCCCGGGCCCTGCGGCCCCGGGCCACCAAACACGCCAAGCGCAGCCAGTCCGTGCGCGCGCGCGCACTCTCACCCACACTCGCACTTGTTCCGGGAGGTTTGGGCAGCTGGTGAGGAATGTCAAAGACCCTGACCCTCTCTGCTTGGCGCTGGATCCTACTCCTTTTCGCCTTACACTCACGCGCGCGCGCGCACATAGAATCTCTACAAAATACCCGGGAGAAGTAGAAGAAACGCCTCCCTCTGCGTCGCGCAGGCCCCGGGCGCAGCACGCTTTCCTCCTCCCTGCGGCCCGGAGGAGAAGAGAAGCAACATAGGCGGCGAGAAAAGGGAGAATACAAAAGAAGAAACACGAGAAAAAAGAGGAGAAAAGTGGGGGAGAAACGCAAGAGAGAGAAGGAGGAGGGGAGAGGAGAGAGATGAAGAGTCTTAAGTGAACAGAGGCACGCTGGGGAGGGGAGGGAACTGGGGTGGGAGAAGGCTGGGCGGAGGATTGCGCACCGGCAGGTGGAGGAGAGCAGGAGCTCGGGAGAGAACTCTCTAAGCCCGTCGCCCCCGCCCCTCCGCCGCAGGAAAGTTTGTTCCCGCCACAGGGCCCGGGCTCCTTGGGACAGCGCTGGGCGGTGTCCGTGAATCCCACTGGCCCGCCCGTCTTTGTCCTCGGGGATCGGGCTCCGCTCTCCAGTCTCCCCAAGTCTAGTGGATCCAGGCCCTCCAAGCCCTGGCCTTTGCTAGGGCCGTGACCCCGGGGCTTCTCAGCAGCCCTCTGGCCTTCGACTAGGCCAGAGAACGCCCCCTCGAGGTCAAAGTTCAGGTCCCTTCGGAGTCTACCTGGAAACGCGCCAAGCCTGACCCCGGGCACCTGCAAACCTCGCGCTAAGACCCCTGGGCATCTCCTCGGAAGGTGAGGTTCCGCTGCTTCCTACGCACCATCCGCTGTGTCCACGGGGTAGCGGGGAGCTGCAGGAAGGCGCCGGGGCCGAGCTGCAGCCGCTGCGCTCCGCTGGGGGTGGCGCTGGCGAGCCGCGGTTCAGCGGCCCACGCTCTGCGTTCCGCCCGGACGCCTGGCTGGGCCTAGCGGCCTGACCACCGCGCTTCATCCCAGGAGTCCTCAAGGGCACACCGATGGGCGGAGGAGCTCGTTGGGGCAGGGAACTGGCTGTGTCCTCAGTGTCTGACCCCCAGACGAGCGGCTGCAGTTTGCAAGCACCGTAGACTCCGCACACCCGAAGGCTCAATCCCCAGGCCTGGAGGGGCCTCCCCTTGAGGGCCTCCAATCCGCGTCGACTGGGGACGAAAAGGGACGGTCAATCTGGAGGTCTTTGGCGGATGCTGCCGGAATGGCCCGTGGAGCTCTGGCTTTCGGATATGCAAGGCCAGCAACCTCTGAAAGCCTCGCCTTTCACTCACGGGGTCACCGCGCTTTACAGTTTACAAAACGCTCTCGCTCTCCCAGGCCCTCACCGCACCTCTCCGGAGGAATGCGGCGGCGGGAGGAGGGCGGCCGGTGGTGGGGCGGGGTGGGGGGTGGTCCAAGGGCTCACTTTTAGTTCCTAGTTGATACGCAGGAACGTGTGGCCCCGAGGTTAGGGACACCCTGCCCTGGGTCCTTGCGAGGTGAGGAGGGAACCCACTTACCAAGAAAGGTCTGGGGCCCTGTTTGCCTCTGGCACCTGGCAGAAGGGATTGGTAGGCCAGGAAGCCAGCGACCTCTTTAGAACAACATCTCCAGCTTCTCTTTTCCTCTTTATAGATTCCGCAGAACGGGCGAGGCGCTTCAAGAAGCCGCAAACCGCGGGATCCGCCTGAGATTAACAGGAGGACAAGCTCCATTCTAAATACTAGCAAACCCAGGGAGGGTCTTCACCCTGGAGAAGCCTTGCGTTCGACCCGGGGAACTCCTAGTTAGAAAAAGAATTATGGTTATCGCCTGATTGATTTAGTGATAAAAATTCACCCTAATAGAGAGAACCCTTGATTTTTCAAAAGGCACTTTGGAACCACCCACACATTTGCAGCTTGGATACATCTAAGCTATTTTTTTTTTAAAGTGAGAATTGGAAAGAATTCATCAAATTAGTCCCTTGGGGAAGATTACTGCTAATTAATTAATTGCAAACATTTCCAGGGGGAACGTATGTCAATTGTAAAGTAATAAAATTAGATAGTTGAAATCCTTACTCAGCAACTTTGATTGCCCATTCGTTCCTTAGCAGATTTTTTTTTTTTTTATGACAGAAAAATGGGGATGGTGGTAGAGAAAAAGCATTAGTTCTGTCCCTTGGCGATCCGGTTGCAAAGGAGAAACTACCACACGGAATGTATTGATTTTTAGCTGATTTATAAGACCTCTGCGGTATCCGTGCGAGCAAGCAGCTTCCAGGCCTCTCCCTCCTCTTTGCTCTCTAGGATTAGAGAACAGCAACATGGTTTTTCAAAAGAAAAAGAAAACAGGAGGAAGAACAGCGGTGGAGAGAACGGGTTTCATGTTCAGGCACCTTTCTGTTGTCTTCCAAGTTGCTTTTGGTGCCAGAATGTCTTCCCCAGAGGGAAGCCGCCCATTTCCAGGCACGGGAGAGCTTGATTGAGTATTTCTTTCCCAGGGAGAGGTGGCACCCACAGCAAACCTAGCCTGGGCTGCTGACATGTGCTTGTCACCTAGCCTTGAGCATTTAGTAGGGTTCCCTAAGATTGATTCTTAGGAAGTGTACCTATTCTTCCCATCAGTTTGGGACTCCATTTGGGACCCATAACAAAACAAAGCCAGCAGTTAAACCAGTACGAACCTCCATCTGGCGTAAGCCTCAGGTGGAAAGAGGGCTGTTTCTTGGGAAGCCTGAATCAGGGACCCTGCAGTGGAATTTGCACTCGCCCCCTGACTGTCGACAGGCACCTACTTCAGCATCCCAGTGCTCTGAGCTCCACCTCGCTGTGATTCATTTCGTTTTGGGAAAAACGCCCAATTCTGTATGTGTACCCAGAGAATTTCATTGAAGCAAGTAAACTAACCTATCGAATACATACCCTCCCAGTTATATTTAAGGGAGCCAGTTGAGCTAATGCATTTTAAACAATGATACAGATTCTCTTGTAGTATGCGGCAGGCCCTGGTATTTCCTCTAGCTGCTCATTAAAACAAACACGAAACAATCAAAGGCCTATTTGGAACAGGGAGTGTGTTAATAATCTACCTTGTTTATTTCCATGTTGCTTTGCTTTAAATGCATTGAAGGTCCCAGTAGACAGAGTAAAGGATCTGTCTTTGACGATAAACTTGAGCGCAAGTATCTTTCTCTCTCTCTCTCTCTCACACACACACACACGCAAGAAAACAAATCGTACTGCGTTATCTTGGGTTAAATGCCCATCCTTTTGTAATGACTCAAAAAGATAGCAGATTTTTACCAGGAGAAGGGCGGGGGATAACCCAGGAATGCCCCAAATCAATTTCACATGCCTCGTAGATGGAATGTGAGTGTACCGGCACAGGGCGATAGATGAAAATGTACCAAATTACGTTATTTAAGTACAGATTTTTTAGGGACTGTTTTTCAACTGAGAAGAATGAAATGCCCACCAATCTATGCATGCGTGAACAAGTCCATCTGGACAGACACATCTATAATTTATACTGACCAGTCACTACAGGTCTCCCCGAGTAAAACCAGAATGAACACTAATTGTTTTGACGGAAGGTGTGTGCGTGGCATTTGATCGTGAAACGCAGTGAGCCCCTGCCTGGCGTGGCTACATATTGTCACCAGCAACTCTGGTATCAGGAAGGGAGAATGAAAAGGCAATAATGCCCAAGTGAGGGTGTTGACGCCACCTGACAGGAAGGTGGCAAATAGAAAGAATGAAGTTTTGGATGAATTTAAAAAAAAAAATGAGACTGAATGCAGAGACCCCACTGGGTTCACAAACCAGGTACAAGCCTGAGCTCAGAGTTAAAAAGGATAGCTTATTGATAACAAAATTCCTTTGCCTTTGCTGCATGCTTCAGAGCTTTCTTAAACATCTCTGCTTTTTCTTATTTAAGGCTCATGATGAGGAGGTTGGGGGTGGTGATGAGAAGCAAATCCAAGATCACATGACCCAGTAGATGACAGAGGAGGGACTAGAACCCAGACCTCCTGACTTTGGGTCTTTCCACAGGTCGTATTTCAAATACACAAAGAGTCCAACACTGCCAGGAGATGTGGCTAACTGCAGTTGGACTGAGAGAATTGACAGGTAGCCCTGGGTGACAGGGCATAATTCAGCAGGAAACATATCTAAAGAGGAGCCTCTGTGGGCACGTAAGTTCAGGGTCGCTGCTACATGTTTTTATGTCAACCTGTATTATGAAAGAGCTTATGTAATAATTTGGGGGATTTAGAATTTGGTGTGGATCATTAATTAAGATGGAAAACATCAAGCAGACCCAGCGGTGACTAGGTATATAACAAAACAAAAACAGCAACCGAAACAAAACAAAACAAAGCAAAACCCTCAAAAACATCCAGCCAAGGTTATGTTTAATAAACCCTGCCAGGGTTTAAACCAATAAGCGCTTTGGTTAAAAAAGCTATGAGTTGAATTTAGGTGGTGACTATTTCCAGGAAGAGGAAACATTTTTAATCTTTTTTTTTTTTTTTAAGCCTCGTAGACCGGGGGATTGGGTACTCACTTTCAAAGTGGTTTTTGTGTATCGAAATTCTTGATTATTTTATCCTGCGGATGGTGACAGCTTTCTAACGATAAGCTCAAGGCGTCTCATGTGTTTTCAAAGAATTAAAATGGAAAGTGAACAACAGATGTATGGCTTTGAAAGCCAGAGAGCAGGTTTTGAAGCTCAAGTCTTTGGGAAGGCAAGGCACGGAAGCACTGAAGGCCTTAAAGGGACAGCACGTGACTCCCTGGGATAAGATGCCATGGTCTTTCTCCCCTTTGTGACAGGGCCTAGGCGTGGTCGCGAGGGTACAGTTGGGGGCAGAATCAAGGCCTGGACAAACGGGGCTGGGGTTGGGTGGTGCTGGTTCTAACTGCAGCTGGTGACTGCATTTTCACACACAGCATTGTTAACAGTCAGCTTTATAAGGACGGTATTTTGTCATCCTTTCCCCTGAAGGATTTCACGGTTGTAGACGTTAAGGCTTCGACTAAAATATGAGCGGCGTCAAGCCATCCGCATTTTTGTCTTATGAGTGGCGTTCTCTGTCACTGCGGTTTCCCCTACATTTAAAGCGGTTTTATTAGAACTCACCCGGAGCCGTGTTTCTGGTGCCACCTGGGTCCACTACTTTAGGGGAAGCTGGAACCAATGGTGATGTCACGTGCTGGCAGCGGTAATTTATGACAAATCTTCACAAATCAATAAAAATATGCGAAGTATATCATTTTTAAAGGAAAAAGAAAAGGGAAACACATGAGACATGCCCATTAAGGGCATAGCCATTCTAATACCTGCATGTCTGCTTGGGTCTGCAATTAAAAACATTCTGATAATAAATCTCCTTGCAGTCCCTTGTAATGCTTTTAACTTTCCTGAAGGTTCAAATTGGTATCCCAAAAATGTGCCAGGACTCTCACAAGGTATTTTATAGACTCATAAATAAATACGGCAATTAATCTCTGCTGTATTTCTTTCGTCTTTAATGACAATTTATTATGGCATTCACCCACTTGGTGCACAAAAACTCTAATGCACTTAAAATCGGATTTCAAACCAAACATTTTATGGGAAAATATAGTATTGATCATCCATTTAAAGATATCATGAAGATGATTCATAACCTGCTATAAAAAAAGATCTCAGGAGGGTCTTACAGATGAGTGAGGTGGTGAGATAGTCTATTCATAAAACCAGAGCGAGTGGACCCCTTCCTCTTGTTTTCTTCATTTATCTTGGGGTTCGCCAGCTCTGATGACTTCTGCATGTTGCTGTTTTATAAGAAAAATCCCCTTCACAACATTTTTCATAGTGACAGAAGGTTGTGGAATTTCTGTTGTGATTTTCTGTTGAAATCCTGTCTGCCAGAGAGTTTCAGGGCCCATGGAAAATGTTTCTGCCACTTCGTAGTCGAAACTATTGCGTGACCCACATCACAGCAATTTGCCATTGACCTATGATAGTGGTTCGGAGCCATCCTGCACCCCCGACAGTTTATGGCTCTAGGGCACCACAAATGCTTGAATATCTTTTGTGTACACACAGCGTAAGACTCTCAGAGAATCTGAAGGTGCTGGCCTTTCTCTCCCAGGAGCATCCAGTGTGCCTGGGAAGAATAGCACGTGCCATTCATACAACGGACATTGGTTGAGTGCCTACTAAATGCCGGGCATGGTTCGAGGAGGGGAGGATCCGTCACTGAACTAAATAGGTTGCTGCTCTCATGCAGGCCCCATTCTAATGAATTAGCTATTTTCACATCATTCTGGAATTGCTTATCCAGTGCCGCAATAATTTGGGAAAGTGACCTAATGTTTCTGGAATGATCGCAAGACTCTAGACCTGAGGTTAAGCACTTTTTATGTTACCCCCGATTCATTCCTTCAGTAAGCATTTATTGAGCGCTTGTTATTAAAGAGCACCGAGTTAGGGGCTGGGGATTTGGTAGTCAGCAAGACAATTAAAATCCTTGCTCCCGTGGCATTTACAGTTTAGCTATAATATCTACCTGAAATTGGAGAGCATTTGTTCTGTTTTACAGAAGCCGAGGCCTAAGAGAGCATACCTTGCCGGGTGTGATAGAACTAGTATTGAAATTCTGGGGCTGAGCTCAGGCCGCTGGCTTCAAAGTCCTGAGAAAAGAACATACTTCACATGAAATGCTTAATTGCTAAGATAAAGCCATTTCAGGAAATAACCGCCTCCCTTAATATGCAGTTGGCCCGGCTGCTTTGTTTCTGTTCTATCGCATGGTTGGCTCTCCCCACCCTTTTCCGCGTATGCCACGTGGACTGCCTGCATAGAAATGGCGAAGTTGCGGCAGCCAAACAGACGTTTTGTCTCTGACACGGACATTTCGGATACACAGTTGATGCTTTTTTCTTTTACATTTCACGTCCGCTGATGAACAGTGCCATATGCAACGTCTAAATGACAAGGGAAACACATCTCTCATCTGTGGTGGTTGATGGGTGTGAGGGAGGGAGCAGGGCCGGGGTGGAATTTAGAGTCTCAGGTCCTCAGCCGCTTCAAACCCACCCTCCCTACCTGCTCCGTGTCTTACATGTTCCTGACTCCTTCTGTTCCATTGTCCCTGTCTCTCCGGGGGTAAAATAGGGGAGGGGTTCTTACCCCCTTTCCACAGATGAACAACTGAGGTTCAGAGGGATTAAACCACTGTTTCAGGTCACATAATCGATTGGCATTTGTGACAACCGGGAAGCCACTGAGTCTTTGCATGTCACGTTCCCCTTATGGGCTTCGGCATCTTTTGCAAGAAAGCACAATCTGACCTTGGAGCTCCACGCAGGTGTGGGGAGGCAGCCCGGCAGCTCCTCCCATCACTGGCGAGGTGACACCTTGCTCTTTCCTTCTGGGTTTATGATTGGATGTCCCCAGGACGTTTTATAGCCACACACACCTCCGCTTCCTGGTCGTTCAGGTTTGATCTAACCACGAGTTCGAAGACAAGGAGAGTCTGCAGTGCTCCCAGCAATCACGCAGGCACAGCGCTAAGAGGCCTTTAATCCACAGTGATGGAGCCACCCACGCGACCTGGGTGTGGCCCTCCTTGCCTGCTTTTCTCCTAGGCCCCAAAGCTGGCACCTCCCAGAGGCAGCGCCTGGGATCGCCCCAGGAGCAGCCACATCGAGCCTGCCGGGATGGAGGCACTGGGTGCAGTGTTTATCTTGCGGCTGGGAGAAAATGAACTTGACAGAGACAGCATGAAATACACATGCAGGATTAGACTGTCAGTGCAGACCAGAGAACATAAACTATTTCTTGTGTCACTTTCCAGCTCGAGGGCAGGGATAGAGCAGAGGGGAAACCTGCAACTCTAATTATGAAATATAAATTTATACACATATAAAAGGGAAGCCTGAGAGTTTTAACCACTAATTTTAGATATTAACCACTAAAATTCCCGTTACATTATAAACACCACAGGGATATGGAAAAGCAGTGCGAGGATTAAGAGCATCTTTCTGCTTTGGGACTAATTTATTGCTCTAGATTAGGCAGTGAACAGAGGAAGGGAAAATTGATATTGGGTTGTTTCTCTGCAAATGTTAAACAGGAGTAACGGGAGGGTCCTGCCCCTGGCAGTAAACGCTTGATGATGAAGAATAAGCTAGCCGAAAGCTGAAGGGAGCAAAACGCTGATTGTCTGGGAGGTTTTGGACTGGCCTGCTCCGCTCTGCAAGGGACAGTTCGCCCATCTTCCAAAAGGAGAGCTTCAGGCCCATGACTGACACACTCGCCTTGAGCTTCCATCTTTATGGGAGTCAGGTCTCACTTCCTTTCCTGAGACCCTGAACTTCTCTTCTACGGACAAGTGTGGAACCCCTGGGAAGTTCTTTCTGTCACGGATGGTGCATTCACATCGCTCAAGCATCTTTAAAAAGCACGCATGCTCCACCTCACCCTCTGAGCTTCCGAGCAAGCCTGCAGTGGGGTTCCGGACATTTGTATTCATGAAAAATAGAAAATGAAAGTAGAACACACACACGGTAAAAGGCCTAACTCCCTGTGGGAGATGGGATTGATTGTCGAACTGATACCGCCTCCCTGCTTCTTCCTGGCTAAGCATCCTGCTGTTGTCTCGGGTACAGTCCTGGCCCCCGGCTCCTGACTTCCTGTTATCTTTTGCTGCAGGACAAGAGGGCCATGCCATAGGAACCAATTCCAGCCATGGAGACTTAGAGGAAACCTAGGTGGAGGATTCTGGGAAAGCATTTGTTTTCGTAGTAAAAGAGGACAGGGGCAGGGGTGGCGTTTCCCTCTCTTTTTGAATTTGAATACCGGCAAGATGACTGGAGTAGAAGCATTCACTAATTCATTCCACAAATGCTCATTGGGTACTTTGTTCCAGGTGAAATTCCAAGGTGTTGGGATATAGCTGGGAGCAAGACCAAGTCCCCTCCTCATGGAGCCAGCATTCTGAAGCAAAAGATGGGCAGGGCACAGGGGTAAAAATACAGAGATGGGAGATAAGGAGACATGCTGTGGAAGAAAAAATAAAGCAAGAAAGGAGAGCTACTGGGAAGATAATTGCACAGAAGTAGCCTGTTGTCAGGGAGCCAATAAACAATTGCTTTTGGACTTTTAGTTATGTCAGACAAATAAACTGGTTTTGTTTCTGTCTCTGTTAATTGGGTCTTCTATTACTTACAGAGGAATACATTCCTGAGACAGGGTAGTGGGGGTGCAAAGAAACAAATAAGCCACCTGATTATGTCAGCTCTTCTCTCCACAGGCATGGACTCCTAAGAGTTTCTTGGCTGCCTTCCAGAAATTTCCCATGTTAATACAAGCCATAAAAGTATAAGCTATATTTATAAGCTCTCTCTTTTCACACACACACACACACACACACACACACACACAATTAATGACAGCGTAGCAGGGTGGTTGAGAGTCGAAAGGTAGCAGCCTACAAAGCATAGCACGTATAGCCTATACAGTGGCTTCGCCACTTACTGGCCATGTTATTTTGAGCGAGTTTCCTAGTCCCTGTTTTCGACTTCTCCATCAGTGAAATGGAGATAATAAGGAAATCTGGCAGATTTCTGCTGATGATTTAATACAATACTACGAGAAGTACATAGAACTGTCTCTGGTACATCATAACCCCGCAGAAATGTTTGCTAGTTTATGTTCAACGAGTATCATTCGATTCCCCTAGCAGTCGACTTGTGCATCTCTCCAACATGCACATAGTAGTCTTCCTCTTTGACCCCTGTGTATTCTGCATCACGGGAGCAATCGGTATTTTTTTCTCTTAACGTCCCTGGGGCACATGGATGAGGCCTCCGGATGGAGGGTTGTGGTCTGAGAGGAGTGCCCCCCCACAGGCTGGTGAATGGCGGACAGGGGGATCTGCCGAGATTCTCCTTCTCTTCTTCTCTATTAGACGCCCCTTCCCATCTCCCGCGCTCTCTACCCCCACCCTGCAGGCCCACCGTGGAAGCTTGCTCCACTTCAACACGTAAGAACTGGAACTCTGCAGGCTTTTCTCCCATGAGGCTGTATCTCCTAGCTTTAGGTGAGCTCAAAAATAAATAAATAAAATGGAAGCAAATCCAGAAGTCCTCTTAGTACAGAGGGACACTGTGGCTGATTTGGTGGCCTTAATCCTTGGAGGGAAGGAGAATTAAAGTAACAGCTAGCCCGATGGGGATCACAGACAAATAAATCAGATAATAACGATACAACATGTGAAACGCAATGAGGGAGAATGAGCATAAAAGGCAACAGGAGTAATTAATTTTAACTAATCGTGCCTTATAGCTGTGTGCAGAAGACAAAGGAATATTCCGCCTGAGAGTGACGCACTGGGTGTTTAATCAGAGAAAGTGGAGAGGCAGTCCAGGTAAGAGAAAAAATAGCATATGCGTGGCCCTGGGGTGAGAGATTTGGAGATCACAATGTTAGGGTAGATGGGAAGGTGATTGGGGCAGACTAAGAAAGGGGTTGGGTCTCTGATTAGCAGCTCTGGGTTCTAGCAAGGTCATGCATCACTATGCTGATGAAATGTAGCATCTTCTAGAAAGGCTAACCCTCCCCCAGGCATGTACACTCTGCTTCTTCCCTGTCCCACCCACCCAGTTCCATTCTGTGGGGCCTCCCAAAGAAAGTAGGTGAAGTTGCTGAGTTTCAGGGAGAAATACAGAAAAGTAAGTCACGGGTAGTGGGAAGACTGAAAAGGATGTGTTTGTGTCCTGAGGGTGGATGGGTTAAACGCGGATATTAGTTAAGATTTTGCCGGTGGCTGCATCAGATGGACTCTGTCCCAGTCAAGTGGAACAAAACCATAAAAAGGCAAATTAGATACCCCACTCGGGGGAGTCACATTCAGAGATCCCAGCAAGAGTCCCAGGGACTTTCTCTCCAGGGGCCTGCCATTAAGGAATCTTGGCTTCCAATAACTATGCCCCTTTGGATAGGTGTCATATGCCTGAGAGAGAAAGAGAATATCTGATTGGTCCATTTTTTGTCCAGCATCTTTGTGGATGGACCAATCATCTGTGGCCACGGAATGGTGGGAGTGATGGCCCAGATCTGAGCACTGAGGGTGGGGGTAACTGTTGTGAGCCAAGTAGCACCCCCCTAATCCAAAGTGAGGGATCACTGAATAAATCAGGACAATTCCCCGGAAAGAAGCAAAGCCGTCCTGCATCCAGCGCTTGGAGGGGGCCAGTTAGAGCTACCCCTGCTGGACCCAGGCCCTAAGAAATTTGGACCTCATAATTTACGAAGGCAACAGGAGCCAACAAATCCATTCAGCACACATGAAATATTTCAAGTGAGGCACAAGGGACCTGGAGCAGGTCTTAGAGAAGATGGATTTACATCTGGCAATAAAATCCCAACTCCAGTAACCTTTGCACTCAGGTCTGGATTTTGTCTGGATCTTAAAGCTTTTATAAGTGTTTAAGAGCATGAACTCTGTAAGGGTGGAAATTTCTCTTGCCTTCTCTCCCCCAGGGATCGGGCTGCCAGAACGCGGTTGGGGGCCCTCTACCTTTTATTCTCGGAGTCCTGGAACTCTTTTGCCTTGAGGATGTTTTCTCTCTGTCTGTAGATGGGCTTGGCCCCACGGCCTTTGAGGTGATGTACCTAATCTCGCTGAACTCCAGCGTCCTCACGTGTGAAATTAGGGTGTTCCTCCCAACCCTATAGGACTGTCACGGGTGCAAACTCCAGAACGTATTTGAAAACATTTTGTAAAGTAACAAACAAACGAATGAGATTATTTTGTGATTTTGCTGTAGCTTAGCTCTGGAGGTAGTAAACGGTTGCTTTGGGTCTCGGTTCTCGCCTCTCTGAGCCTCAATTTCCTCATCCATGGAATGGGGACAATAGTGTCCGTCTTGTGATGTTATTATGAGGGTTAAATGTTAATGCATGCACGTGTTCTTGGCAGGGTCTGAGCATAGGGTCAAGGCATAACACATGACAACCCTCCCCACCTCCCTTGGGTGTGTTCCAGAAGTCAAGTCTAACATTCACGGTGAATGCAGGTCTCCGAGTCTAGAGGCCGTTGGTGGCCCTGTTTGTGGCAGATATTTCTAGTGCTCCTCTGTATGCTCTTCCTCTTTCCTTCCTGGGCAGGCTGGAGACAACACATTGAGCCCCCTTGTAGCTAGACAGGACCACATTACCCACTGGGCCACAGAAATGTGAGTCGTGTGAGTCCCTTCCAGGCCGAGGCAAGGAGAAGTCTCTGAGTGAGATGCCTGTCACTCTCTTCCTTTGCGTGTGCAAATACACAGGGTTCCGGCTGGTGGGTGGGGCCGCTGGATCCCTGAGTCACCCCATGGAGGATGGGTGGCCTTAAGAGTCTCAGACTTTAGCAAACTTTGTAAACTTTTAGGCATTGAGATTTGAGAGGTATTTGTTCTTGCAGCGTTTCTAACCTATCCCAGCGAAAGGACTACAGTCTGTTGCTTGCTACCTATGTGATCTGGGGCAAATCACTTACCTTTTGTGAGTCTTACTCTGTTTATCTGAAAAATAGGATTAAAAAAGCAGTCATTCACACAGTTGTTAAATGAAATGATGCACGTGAAATGCTCAGCTTAGAGTTTGACATGTAGAAGACGTTTGGTGAATGACAGCAGTAGTCATGGTCAGAGGGTGACAGTGATGTGACGATGATGATGGTGACTCAGAAGCTGGATGTAGTAACTGTTTCAAGCCCTTCTATTCAGGTAGAAGAGCTCAGATAGTCTCCAACTCTGGACAGGGCTGGAGAGAACCTTCTCTGGCACGTGTTAGGACATGGTTTATTGTATCACATGATATCCATCAAGTGCCAACTTCTGTGGTTGTCTATGCAACTTCTTAGGCTATATCTATATAAAAGAATAAATACGGTAAAATGTGCCCTATTTGGAAAGCTATTAACGAGAAAGTGCAGCCAGCGTGTGCCCCTTCAGTGCTTAATGTTAGCCACTCCTTTTTTTGTTTACCAAGAATGGGAAGTCAGACATCGGCCAGGCACTGCCACTGTGGGGTGACTGAGAACTGGTGTGTGCCCTCAGGAGGTCAAAGTCCGTATGGTGTTGAGGGCAATTACACTGAGCTGCTATAAGACAAGAATATGTGATTATAGCCCCACCCTCCCCTTGCCCCAGTACCAGATTGTACCCAGTGTGAGACCATGGATAGAACATGAATCTGAATTCTAGCTCTGCTGGTTTCTAGCTTTGTCTTTGGGTAAAATCCTTGACCTCTGTTAGCCTTAGGTTATTTATCTTTAAAAGGGGGAGGTAATAATTGCTACCATATTATGAGAATTAGTTACAATACGTGGAACATACCTTGGGCAGAGCTTAGTGTTTAATAGATGCTCAAAAAATATTGGCAATTCTTAAACTCTTTAAGATTCTCCGTTATCCTGTACCCCCAACACCTGGGCCATAGAAAATGCTTCATAGGTGTTGATGGCATTGCACACAGAAAAGATTATTTTCCACAATAAAGCACTTCTGGGGGGGAGCCCTTTTGATGGTATTTGAATTATTTGTATCGTTTGTATCCATTTTTGGTTTTGCAGAAACTTTCATTTACTTTAATGTATTTTTGGAATACATTATTTAAACTGGAATATTTATTTAAAACACAGGAAAGTGGGATGTCACCAAAAGCCTGCATTTGCACACACAGGGCGGGGAGACGCTAAGTCAAAGAACTTGCTTTTCGTTCTTTCCTAACATAACTTCCCACCCTAATTTTCGGCGTAGGCATGCGGACGTATGCCCTTGTGATGCCTCTAATAGCATCGTGAGGTCATAATTGGGTGACTGATTTACTCAGCACAGAATGAAGACAATATTTCTAGGACAGCAGTCTTGGCTGGGGAATCAAGGTGTTCTACTAATTAATTAGTTTTGAACCTCTGTCATCGAATTATGTGACACGCCTTTCAATTCTTAGCCAGTTAGCATTATTGGAGTGAGGCCCCTTCTTGCTAACTTTATTTCCTCCTGTTTTTGTGATCCCCATTTCCACTCCTCTCCCATGATAAATATGAAATATGGGATGCGGCTTTGGGTATTTGTGTATTTTGCAGTTTTGCGTAACTTACGTGGATTGGATTGAACTGAAAATTTCACTCTCTTTCCCGCTTTTCTCCTGACGCGTTCTGTGTTTGCAACCTGCCCACCTGGCTCTGTGCACATCAAGGTCACTGTTCCTCTGTACTGTAGAATGTTCTACGTAGTCACTTTTTGTTAACCAGAAAATTGGACTTAGCAGAACACCTTGATTCCCCAGCCAAGACTGCTGTCCTAGAAACATTGTATTCATTCTGTGCTGAGTAAATCAGTCACCCAATTATGACTTCACGATGCTGTTAGAGGTATCACAACGGCACACGCCCCCATGCCCACGCTGAGAATTAGGGCGGGGAGTTATGTTAGGAAAGAACGAAAAGCAAGTTCTTCGACTTGGCGTCTCCGTGCCCTGTGCATGCACGTGCAGGCTTTTGGCGACATCGCACTTCCCTGTGTTTTAAGTAAATATTCCAATTTACATAATTGAAGTGAATGTTCATGGTGCATGAAAATATAAACTCAGGGTTGTGATGTCAATTAAGGCAATTTGTATCCCGCAGTAAAAGCAGCCTTGAATTCACAGGCAGGCAGCATAGATCCGAGTGGGGCTTCTGCCTCTTGCTAGCAGCGTGAGCTCAGCCAAGCTACTTAACCTTTTCTGTAAAGGGGAAAATAATAAATACGGGGTTGTCATGGGGTTCGATGAGATAACAGTTAGACATGCTAGAGAAATGCAGCATCGAATCATATATGTATGTCCGTATATATATATTTTTTGTTTCAAACATGGTGGTTTAAAGTGGAATGGAGTTAGCACACATTTGAGGGGCTGCTCCAGTGTGCTCCTTTCCGTGGAAGACCCTGCTCATTGAGCTGACGCAGGCACACGATGCTTTTCAACTCAGCTCTGACGGAGGACTGCCAACTGTCTAGAGCCGACGTGCACCCAACATTTCCTATTGGCTATTCCTGACTTAGGCACTGTGCTGGGTCCGTGGGGGAAGAGCAGAGATGAACGTGGCCCCAGGTTTGCTTTCAGAAATTCTCTAGTGCGGCAGGAGAGACAGAGAGAGTTAACTCCGAAACAAGGCAAAGTCTCATCTCTCATGAGACATCATCGCAGTTCTTTTGACACGCCGAAGAATGGGACACTGACTCTGAGGATGGTCATCACTGGAAATTTCTTTCCGTCGAGGTTTCAAGGTCAGAGACGATCTGGGAGGTGCACACAAGGTGAAGAACCTCCCAGGTAGAAGGAAAGGTATGATCAAGTTTAAGATGTGAAACGTGCAAAGTTTGTGTGCGAGGACTTAGTCCGGCTCAAATCCAGGCAGTGCACTGTAGGATAAACAAGATACACTGAACGTTATGGCAAGACGTTAGAGTCTTTTCTTCTGCTGCTGTCACCACAATTAGTAGTATTTCTAGTGCTGACTGCATTTATTGAGCACTTCTGCTCTTCCACTGTGGCTAAGCACTTTAGCGACATGATGTCATTTGATAATCATAAAAACCCTGTGATGCAGTCTATCGGTCAGCTCTCACTGTGTAACGAACCATTCTAAAACTTAGTAGTTAAGATAATAATAATTTATTATTTATCATGAGTCTAGAGAGGCTCTGCAGATCTGGGCTAAACATGACGGATCTCAGGGTTGCTCGCATGTCTGTGTTCACAGATGGGTCAGCATGGGCCTGAGTGGTCCAAGACACCCTAAGCGGGGAAGGCTCTTTGAATGCTTCCCACCCTTTCAGCAGGCTGGCTTGCGCTTGTTCACAAGATAGAGACAGAAAACACACAAAACCCCTGAGGTCTGGGTTTGGAATGGACACAGTCATTATTCAGCCCAGATTCAAGAAAAGGGGAACTTGGTGCCACCTCTTGATGGGAACTGAATCAAAATCACATTGGTCCCACTCTACCACAAGTAGTAGCTACTGTCATTATCCCTGCATGATAAATGAAGAAACTGTGAGCACAGGAGGTTGAGCGTCTTGCCCAAGTTCATGTAGCTGGTAATGGAAGAACCTGAACTTGTGCTTAGCTTTAAAGGCATTGGAGAATCAGGAAAGACTGTAAGCTGGGGAGTGATGCCATCAGCAGAGAAGGAGGAAGGGATATTTATATCTCTGTGGCTAAAATACTAGCCTTATGGAGAGGGCAAACCTTGAATGCTCCAACATCCATCGGTTCTCCCCATTTTCAACTCACGCGTACGGAGGTCTGAGGACATAGCATCCTCTTTAAAGTACTCTGTGGTCGTGGTGTTGACTTACTGGGGCTGCACCTGCTGCAGCCCCTTAGTCCTCTGGGCCGTTCAGGAAACCAAGCAACTGTTCTCCCAGGACCCCTTCCCAGCATGTCTGTGCCCTGACTGTTAGGGATCTCTGAGCTGACGGGGCACGTCATTTCAAGGAACCCTGTAAGGGGCCGCCTCAGGTCCTGCATGGCTGCTACCATTGGCTGAGTGCTCCGGAGACTGTGGGTAATTAGTGTGGGTCTAGTGTCCCAGCGGTCTCACTTGCCATCCTCCGGAGGTCTGGGCATGGCAACATGGGACGAGAAATAAACCTGAAATCCCACCGCAACAGATGTGGGGTACAGACCTGGGCACTTGCTAACTGTAGTGACCCAAGGCGAAGAGGCACGCCATGGTTTGATTTTCTCCTAGGTCAAGGTCAAGAGGCCCTTTGTAAGTGAAGTTACTCCCAGGTCACAAATTCAGAACCAGGCTTACAATTACCGTTGATTACAGTGGCCACGTGCCCAGGAGAGACTCTGTGTAGCTTGGTTGAAGGTAAGAGCACAGGCTTTGAAAAAAGACAACCTCGGGGTTAAATACTAAACCCCAACTTCCTTTCTGCGTGCACCTTAGATGAGGGACTTAACCTCTCCGGGCCTTGGTTTCCTGGTCATAAAACAAAGACGATAGCATATACTCTTCAGAGTTGTTGTCAACGTGAAGCAAGCTAATGTGTGAGAGCCGTCCTGCGGCCACTCTGATCAGAGCTGCATCAGTGGAAGAGAGGAATCTGAAACCTTGCAAACTGCCCAGGAAAGAGGCAAGTGCATGGGAAGGAGCTGACCCTTTATTGCTGCTTTAAGCCTTACGTTCAGTAATTAACAGCTCCGCCCACTCCTGCTGGGCCCTGCTTGGGGAGACCTGGGGCAGTGTCAGGGGCTCTCCACCAGGCTGTGCACTGCAATCATTGGGGGAGCTTTAAAATATCTCAGGGCCCAGGACCATCCATCCCCAGACCACGGAAACCAGGACCTCTGGGGTGTGGCCCAGGAATCAGCATTTCAAAGATCTCCAACAAGGCTAGGACTAAGGTAAAACAAATGGGCTGCCTCCTTGGCAAAATTTAAGGCAGCATCCTCTGTCAGGTGCCAATCCTGTATCCACGGGGCCCTGAAAGTGAGAACCTCCTTAAATATTACATCTTAGGTTGCCCTACTCTGCTCACCCCAGTCCTGGATCTGCTCCCAGGGTGTCCTCAATGACCAGGCGGAACGTTAGTAACCATTAAAATAATGAACTTATGTAACATATTCATGGGCCTCAGAACGGACCTGGCTCTAGCCTCCCATCTTGTTTATCTCTTTTCTCCCCTCCCCCCACTATTGCTTCCCTGGCAAGTGGCGTTAACTGTTTAGCCCCAAACTTCCAAATCATCACAGCGTCCAGCAAACAAATGGTCCTTTCATTAGAAGGACTCACTCTCATAAGCGCATAGTTTAGCACATTTTTTTCTTGACCCTTCTCAGGGGAAACTCCTGTACGTGCTCCAGGACTTGCCCAGATTTCCTTCCAAGTGACACTGGGCTTTCCGCTAGGAGGTTCTGCTTCATAAACCGCTCCTGGAGTCATAGCTTCTGATTGTTACACTTACTGTAATTATTATAGGGCAACAGGTTCTTCATTCATTGTTATGACACCCCATCACATAGAAAATGGCCTGGTACATAGTAGGCATTTAAAAAAAAATGAGTACATGAATGAAGGGTCCTACGTGTAGACTCTATTTTATCTTCTCCCTTTGGACCTAGGGGTCCACTTTCACGTTGTTCTTGTTTGCAGTGGCGTGAGGGCAGGACCGATGGTCAGACCGTATCTGACACACGGTAGGCATGCAGGAAACCTTTATTACAATGAGGAAAGGCGCCAGGGGCCCTGGAACTCCTCTCCTGCCTGTGAGCAGGTTGAAGAAGCTGCCAAGAAAAAGTGCCAACAATAGCTCGTGAGTCGTAGCTGAGAGAAGCCTAGTACTTAAATCGGGGGCCTGCTTTTGACATGTGGTGGGGGGGGGGGGCGGCTGGCCCGGCTGTGGGCTGAGAGCGAGGCATCAGAAGTGGGAGGCTCCGGGTTGCTCCTGCTTAGGAAGGAAGGCTGTGGCAGGAGGACCTGAGGTACAGTTCAGGGAGGACGCACTGGGGGAGACGCCCTGGGGCTCAGTCTAACGTCAGACATGCTGCTGGCTGCTTCTCTTTGAGGGCATCTATCTGTGAAAGAGACCCATGATTCAGAACTGTGCAGCAGTCAGAATCTTATTTTTATTAAAATGCTCTGTGCTCCAGGATACCAGGGAGCTAAGCTGATCTGTCTCTGAGAGAGTGTTTGCCTAGAGCACACTATTAGATACTTTGTCTCCTTTAAAATAATACTAAGAGCTGGGCTTTCTGTCTCTCTGCTGCTGCCCTATATTGCTACCTGCAAAAATTGGGCCAGGAGAAGAGACCACTTGCCCTCCTGGGAAGAGCCTTGATGTACCATGATGAGGCCCTTTCTGACAGCTGGGGTCCCCAGCAGTTTGCAAGCTGGAGGAAACCAACCAGTTTCATCTGGAACACACCCATTTGCAAAAACAAGTCGTTATCCGCCAGGATGAAGTTAGTGCTTCAGGGTCGACAGCCTGTTACAAATGCTATCAAATCCTTCACAGTAGCATTCCTCATGGATAAGAGATTTTATCGAGATCATTTATTTATAAAGAAAATAGTGCCTATAACGGCATCATTATGCTCCCTGTTTAATCGGCTCTCCCGTCTTTCACATGGTGTTCAAGCCCATTCGTATTTGGAAGATAGAATATATACATTTGATTATCCCTTGGCATTTCATGATTTAAAAAAAGAAGAAGAATGAAAAAAAAAATCCCACCCCGACAGCAAATCCTTTAAAGCGATTGCTTTTTACGGGCCCTGTTCACAGAGTTTTGTGTTACTCTGAGCATGTAAAGGCATCTCGTAACACGTATTACGCTGGAGTCCTCGGCAGGCTTGACTCATAAATAACCCCCCTTCTTAAGTGGTGCAATGTGTATTATTTTTCTCCTGTGAACTTGGGGTCTCCCACACACGATTCTCCGCTTGCAAATAATAAAATGTGGGCCAGCTCCGTCTTCCTAATTCAAGAATAAACTCGAAGAAATGTCGTGTTTAAATCTGCATGAACGCTGGGACTTAGAGCGATACACCAGTGAGCAGCCAGCGACTTCTCTTTCCGCCCAAATTTGAAGAACTGCCTGCTGAAACCCTGTTCTTCTCCGTTTAAATCTCTCTTGCTTGGGCTGTCACAAAGAGCCTTTGTACATTATTCTGAAAAGCCGTAGGCATAGGATTATGTGTTCTTACGCGTCTTATTTTAGACATCAGCAGCAAAGTATACCAAAGGCAAATTTATGTTTAGAGCTATCAATAAAACATAACCGAGAGTCTGCTAAATTAGTAATCATGAGAAGCCTACCCAGTTCTTGCTCACGTGCATTTTCTCTCTCTCTCCCTCTCTCTCTTTTAATATTACAAAGCAACTTTTAAAGTATTTGCTCTTGGTGGGAGGGTGGTCTCTTAAGACAACGTATACTTCAATATCTCAGAGGTACCTCAAGGCCTTCATGTTGGATTGGGGTACCAAGGGAGAGCTACGCTAAAATCTAATAATGGTTTTAAGTTAAATGCCTTCAAGTACTGCCAAGGGTCTTTACAATCAGATGTCCATCATGCAAGGCATAATTTATCAGCACGATGGGAAAGATAGTGTTTGTCAGCACTTGTTATTAACTCAAATGAATAGATAGTTTTGCCCGGGCCGCTAAAAGCTTTCTTTCAATGTCATGGATACCAAGGGATGACACATGAAACCATTTAGCCAAGAGGGAAAATTACTCCTCGTCTTACCACCAGGATGCTGGGTTTTCTGAAGGGACGTACACAGAAAGGCAGCAAGGAAGACGCCCCCATGAGGCGGCGGTGGTCCGGACCCTACCCAAGGCACAACTCTCTTCCTTCTGAAGGTTTCACACTCGGACCCAGCGCTTTCCTCGTCACTGGGGCAGCAGAGCCATCTGGTACCCACGGAAGGCAGCACGCAGACGCAGACGGGCGTCTGGGTGTGGTTTCTCATTGGTGCCTAAATCATTTGCACAAGGCCAAAGGACTAGAAAACAGGCAATTATCTTCCCGGGCTGCTGGGATGTGAGGACCGCAAGGCCTCCGAGATAAGTCGGCAGAGTGGTTTTCATTTTCCTTTCAGCCTCAGAACTCTTTCTTCCCTCAAAACCGTATGCAGAACTCTGATTATGAAACAGATAAAAGCAGAATGTTCTGGTAAAGGTGGGGTTGGGGAGCTCAGGATCCCACCCACGGAGCCCCTGACCCTCCTACCTACGTCAGCTGCTGTGGAACCCCTAAGGGCTCAGCAGGACAGAATTTTAAAGCCACTCCTTATTAGCTCCACTTGCCCCCAATCACACAGGAAGTAGCCAAGACTCTGAGAGGGCAAGTGACTTCCCCAAAGTCACACAGCTTACTAAGGACAGAAAGGAACCAGAAATGCCAGTCAAGGGCTTTGCACGCTGTCGTTACTAAGATCCAAAGTGGATAACCTGCTTCGTCGGCCATACCTTGCGAGCTTCAGCAGCTGCGCGAACCCGTGGGGGTCTGACTTTTCCATCTGTAGCTTTATTCTTCCTGGAAGTGCGCAGGAATCCTTCTCATGAAGCAGATTTAAAGATGACAAATGACCTTGGTGACTCTTCCCACCTCATATTTTTGTAAACAGGGTGCTTGCCACCTAGATTTCATGTATGCATTTACCATGACTCTATAGCAAAGCTGCGACTTTTGCTACTGTTTGAAAATCTATGGTCTCACAGGCTCAGGTCCACTCCACAGTCCTTCTGGCCACTTTGGCCACGTGGTTCCAGCAGGAGTAGCCCGGTTCTTACAGAACCTCATCCCACTGACCCCACTGGACACTGAAGGGACCCACAAGATATGAAATGCAGAAGCTGTAACTCTGCCATGTTCTCTACCAACGGAGACTCTCATTGGCAGGGAGACCAAATGAATTCTACCTGTTGAGAACGAATTAGTTTGCGGAGAGAGGAAAACCCCGGATCCCGGTGTTCAGGTGTTACCAGTTGCAGGCGGGGCCCGGCTGCCACCTGGTCCACCGACGCTCCAGCTATTTCGTGTTTCCTTCCTTTGTGTGCAAGAAACAGAGCATTGCAGGCCGGGGGTGGAGGGCTTGGGATGTGGAATCATGTCAGCATGGTCACTAAGCCTTGACCTAGCCCAAGGCCCTTAAGTGATCTTTTTGTCCCAATTTCTTCCTCTATAGGATGAGGGAGATAATTGTACGTGTCTCACAGAGTCGTTTCAGCTGCTCAACAAGAACTCAATTCCTGGGACTGGGTCCTTGAAGGTCAACCTTCAATTCGCTTGATCTCTCAGTCCAGGAAAGTGTTGGTATGAGTGAGCAGGGAAGCGGCCAGAGGCTGCAACAGTCAGGAGATGGGGACCGGAGAGGATTCACAAGTGACCCGATCCATTCCCCATAATAATGGCAAATGCAGCTCCCTCCATTTGGTAAACATTCCCTCCACAGCTGGAAAATTTTGGGGCCCTGGCGGGTGCAGGCTGTGTTCCCTTCTGCTTCGTGTAACCTCTCTGTAAATTTCCGAGTCCCTTGGAATTACGAAATCATAACATTCTCTGCAGCAGTGAGCATCTTTCTGTCAATGACAGTCCCATTCCATTGTGACAAACACAGCATTATTGTTTCTTTTCCACACACTCCGCCAACGAGTTTGAATTAGGGTTTTGGTGTTTGCAACCAAGGGAGCCCAAGGCATTTAGATACACCCAGACTCCGATCCAACCCCAAAGATTCAGTGCCCCCCGGTGCCCCACGTGTTTACTGAAACACCACAATTGGGCTGATCCATAGGCAGAATTGGACGCGTTGTCTCAAATGTTTTCTAAACGCCTCCAGAAAGTAAGAGGTGAATGACAATATTGTGCAATCAGAGCTCCGAAAGGGACGAGAGAGGAAGATCAAAGGGGGATCCCTTCCAGGAAAGGGTTCACAGAGAAGGCCGCTTGCCTCTGGGTCTTGAGGAGGAGGGGAACCTCAGTGACGAGACACTGGGTCAGGACATTTCATGGCTGGTTGGAGACAGCCACTTTTCCTTGTGGGCACGTTCACTGTGAAACATTGCTGATGCCCAGATTGGGTCCTGGCAGTGCTAAGTGACAATAATAACGGGTGGCATTGTGTGAATCCATGCTGTGTGCTGAATTTCTTTTGTGCACTTTAAAGCTTTTATTTTTATTTTTCACAGGATGCCCACAACACTTCCTGGTGAGATCCGGACTCATTCCCACTTCACATCAGTATGCACACGTGTAGCAGTAGGACTGAGATTCGCACGCTCACCATGAATTAATGACCCCAAATGTATAGTGCCCTGCCCTGGGGAGACTGGACAAATGTGGTTTCTGTCCCCTTGGTGCTCACAGTCCAGTGTGTGTTGATAGGAATCCAGATTTAGTTCTTTCTTGTGTCATTGCTTTTGTGAATTCTAGTTAGACATGGTTGAACCCTCACCTTCTAGCATTGTGTGGCTTTTAAGTTTGTGTGAGGACTTTTGTGGTCCCATCTCCAGCACGCATTTTCCCACTCTCCCTGCTTTCCTAACAGTCCCCGATTTTTGTGATTCCAGACAGGAAGACACCCCCCCTGGCCCAGTGCGGAATGCAGGGGAGCGCAGGTTAAGCTGATAGGTGCATTTCATCTAGGGGCCCCAGTTATTAGTTCAGGCTTCAGCTGGTTGGATTGTATTAGTTTTCAGGAATGCTGAGACAAAGATTCCCTTTCTTCCCTTCCAGGACACGGACAAAGAGACAGGAAGCCCCCCTGGCTGCCGAAAGACATCTTGGGACCAGGAGAGGAGGTACTTGCTGAGGTTGGATTCGTTACCAAGCAACGGAGCCAAAAACATCACGAGAGAGAAGCTCGGTCATGGTGACCTCACTGGGCTCCTGGATCATGCCTCACCTGAAGCCCCCACAGATCTACCTCTCAATTTTACTGTCACAGTGGTCAGTTTGGTCAAGAGTCCATTTGAATCCAAAGCTCATCTCTTAGGAGGCTTTGGGGGTCTCTGGTGGCATGGAAAAGTCTCTTGCGAGCCCCAGTCTGACACTCAGTCTTTCTGAGACCTCTATTCTCCAAGTCTCCATTTCTTTATCTGAGAAACCGAGACGGGCAGATTGAAGCAGCAGTAACGCTGAGGCTGATGGGGGTGACTGTCACTTAGCAGGCACCTTCTGCTTGCCATCTGCTTTTAGATGCAGCACTTCATTTAGCTGGCCCAATAGCCTTATGAAACAGTAACGTTAGGAAGCCAATGCCCAGGGAAATTGAATCACAGCACAATTAGTAAATGGCAGAGCTAAGATTTGATTCAGGCATTCAACACTACGGACCAGGTTTTTTTTTTTTTTTGGTTTTTTTTTTTTAAAGAGACCATGTGTCTCATTGTAAAACTCATGATCTTGAGCTCCAGGAGGACTGGAGCCACACTCTGTCATTCACACTTGATCTTCCCAGCATCAAGCGAAGAACCTGGGCAACAGTAGACATCCAGTATCTCTTGGTTGAATGAATGAATGAATCAATGAATGAGTGGCTGCAGGAACTCCAAGAGGCCGTCCAGCTCTAAGGTCCTTTGAAAACTGCCTCGTGTGCTTTGCCTAATGAGGGTTCCCAGAAGCATTTCTTGGGTGAAGGGCAAACCCCTTTGTCCTCCTCTGAACTAGCATTTGCCTCGCTGGTTGCCCCCCACTAATGAGGGGACACAGCCCAAGGGGAGTGTGTCTCCAGGCTAATTATTTTGCGGTTGCTCTGACCATGCAATTCAAAATACTCAGGCTATCGTTGGTGTTTTACATCTTGCCACTGTTGCCCTTGTCAGCTTCCAAGGGCATGAAGCCATGGCCCAATGCGCTAGCCCTTTCAAGTTCAGCTTGACGGCAAACAGAAACTTAATTGAGCTGGAATAATAATTTTTTTCCCTTTGCTTGATGTGCAGGTGACAATACTTAAAATATCGACATGCCTTAATACTTTTAAATTCAGTTGTTTGCTGATCAGCGACAGCTACTTAAATTGACCAATCTATCCTGCCCAGCTGGAGATCAAGGGATCAGCACTTAATTTCATTCCCTGAATAAAGAATTTTTTTTTATATCCACATGGAAATATCAGAACATGAAAGGTTAAATCAATATGGAGTTTTACATTGCTTAAAGGGCATTTGCATCAAAGCAGCCCTGGATGCAATTCACTTGTTTAATGAATTTTTTATGCTTATTTAATGAATTTCACAAAGGTTTGGTGTTTTTCATAAAATGGATAAGGACTTCCAGTTTTATGAAATAATAAAAATGGAACTGAAGTTATGAAATGAGCAATCTCATTAGTTAGGCATGATATATTCATATGAAAATGTACATGTCTCTGTATTATTGCCTGGGCACCATTATGCGAACAGTGGCTTGTTATAATAGCATGGCAAATATTCCTCTAGTTAAGATATCAAGAAATGACAGAAGGAAATTGCATTTTCTCCCCCTTTCTAATAATGACATAATTAACGCTCATTTAAAATAATTACCTGGGCATTGTTTCCCAAGAGTGCTGAGGCCTAACTCCATGTTAAATGCATCCTGAGATACTTTTGAACCTCAGTAACTCAAATGATGTCCCTTGCTTTTTAATTCACTGTGTTTGTTAAGTAAGAGTAATCCCCTGCCTTTCCATTTTAATGTCATGGTATACAAACAGAATGTACCAGGCTAAAATTTATCAAACTACCCGTATCCGAAAGAAACAGCTATGTTCTGATGTCGAGGCTGATAGATGATAGGTAGATGGGTATAGATAGATGTGTTCACTCTCCCTTCCTTGGCTTTTTTAGGGGTTGTATATTTCTTTGGATGTTGGGTTTCTCATTGTGTGTCCAGAGTTTAGTGAACTGCCCAGGAGCTACAACTTTGACTCATCTTTGATGTTCAGAGGTCAAAAAGCGTCCGGGTTAACAATTTAGGCTTTGAAACACAGCTCTCTGCCTTACAGCTGTTTGACCCTGGGCAAGTTACTTAACCTCTCTGAACCTCGGCGGTAAAATAAGGATCATCCTTGATAGTTCCTGCCTCATAGGACTGTGGGCAAGACTAAGCAAGTCTCTGCAAGAGAAGTCCTTAGCATGGTGTCTGGCATTCGGTAGACGCCCCATAATGTCAGCTGTTGTCACAGAGGCTGATGGTGAGGAGGCCTGCCTGGAATTGTCGGCGGGCTCTGGTGTGGATGTGGAAGGTGAATCTCGCTGGGGAAACTTGAAACTCTTCCTTCTGTCTCTCTTTTCTGATTCAGAAGGACAGGCAGTTGGATTACTCCTCTGGCTTTCCACACTGATATTAATTTCAGCCACATTAATAATACAGTGCAACCAAATCAATTCCGGTCCCTCTGATTTCACGGAGGGGACACATTCAGATGAGGATGCTTGGGGCACCCTCTGGGCGCTTGGTACCAGCAGAAGGGCCCTAAGAAAAGTGAAAGGCAGAGATCCCCATTCTCCGGGGGTCTGTAATGTTTATAGGGCGATATGAAACAGACAGGATGCAATTTCATTAGCAATAACATTCCTTGTATCTGTACAGCACTAAGTAGTTGGACCCGCTGATCCCTTAGGAATCTTTCGACAGCAGATTAAAATAATTCCATTGGATACAGAGAGATACTTAACATTGTGGCTAGCAAATTGGTCCCTGCAGTCAGAACTGAGTTTCAGCACCAGCTCGGCACCGTTCCAGCTCTGTGGCTTTTTGCAAGTCACTTAACCTCTCTGAGCATCAGTTTTCTCATCTTTCAAATGGAGATGATAAAAAGAACTACTAAGTTTGCTGACACACAAGACACATCGCTCTGGCTTTCCTCCACATCCCTCAAATTACTGTGTTCAATGCGCCCATATTCCAGGTGGAAATGAGAGTTCAACAGAGAACGTAATGGTTGATGCTACCCCCTAGTGGTGGAGTTAGGTAATTCAAAACTTCGCAGCAAATGTTAAGAGTACCATTTCCTTTTCGTAGTGGTGGCAATTGGTAAATTTTTACTTTGTAAAATTTTTAAATAATAGAGGTCACCTGATTGATTAGAGTTTGAGTTATTTCTTCTATTTCCAGATTCACTGATGTATACACACACACACACACACACACACATGCGCGCGCGTGCGCGCGTGCTCGCCTATACATATATCATTTTTAATGCTCTCATTTTATACTCTTGGAAGCGCTAGTTGATTATTACCAAATATTCAGAAATCATGAGTTTCAACTAAATTCCAATAGATAGTCTACTGTATTTATAATAATTAAATGGTAAGTAGTAAAATTATAAAATGATATTTTCCATATAAAATCACTTGAGTATCACTTTCAACATAGACCATAAAAATACTCGATTACTTCCTCTTCTTCCAAATTTTATTCTAATATGAGGGTAAGCCTTAGTATATTTTGTTAACAATAATAAGCCTAATAACATTTCTTTAACCCCAAGATCAGAGCTCCTTTTACCACAGGAGCCTGCCTCTCATCCTCATGGTTGTATGTTTCCCTTGAAGCCCTCCATTTCGGGAGCGGAACACACACGAGACAAACCTGAAGAGCACTGGCCAGGCCTTCAGCGCCTGTTGGGGACTTTCACTCCTGGGTGAGGGATGGGGACCAGCATCTGTGCACTAGAAACCCTCCCCTTGTCATTCTGATGTGTCCCCTTGAGAGGAACTGTGATTCTGAAGCAAAAGATAAGAAACCTTGAAGGAATGTCGCAGGATTCTCAACAAAAATGACGAGGGGTGAAGATGACATTTCCGTAACCCTGCTAGGTTTAAAATCTGCCTTCACCCACATCTTTTTACTCATCACAGCAGCCCCTCAAGGCCGATGGCAGCCTCATTTTATTTTACCTGGGAAGAAGCTTGGGTTCACGGGTCAACTCACCTGTCCTGCCCTGCATCTCCACCTTGCATCCTGGGTCACCTGTTCAGGTCCCTACCTTGGAGTCACCCTTACTTCTCTCTGACTCTCATCCTCTCCCTCCATCCCCTCACCCCCTGAACCCTGCTCCCTCCTCCCCACACACACCAGCAAATCCTGCCGACTCTCCCTTGAAAATTTGTCTGGAAACTGGTCACTCTCACCCTGTGCAAGACTCCAGGTCACCGCCCCATACTGCCTGCATTGTGCAACCTCTGATCTGCCCTTTTCCTCCTCACTTCTACCCCCTCAATCTGTTCCCCATACAGAAGCCAGGCTGGTGCTTTTAAAAAAAGATGTAAATGAGATCCCATTATGCTCAAACCCCCTCTTATTCAGAGTAAAATCCTAAGTCCTTAGGCAGCCTGGCAGACACACAGATCTCCTTCCCCGAACGCCGGGCATGCCCCACCCCCACTTGCCTTCTCCCCTGTTATCCATAGGGCTCTTTCCTCCCCTCAGGGGCCTTCCTTAGCTCCCTGTCCTATGGAACACCCCCTCCCCACCCTCCTCCCTCAGGGCGCTTCATTTTCCTCTGCAGCACTTGGAATCACTTAGCATAGAACAGTTTTGATGCCTTGTTCATTGTCTGCCTGCCTCTCTCCCTAGGATGTGGGGCTCAGCATCCTGTCCTCACTGCCTGGAACAGTGTCCATAGTAAGTGATGGTTGAGCACTTACCGAATGAATGAATGAATGAATGAATGAATGAATACTTTTATTCAGCATCTGAAGCTATCTGCCTGTGTCCATCCCATCACGGTTTGGGGACCACGAGGGGCTCATTCCAATCAAGCCTCCCCCGGCCTAACTCCCCAGCCCTGGGGAGGGAAGTACAGATAGAGCTCCGTGTGTGCAGCCCCCAGGTCAGCCCTGGGAAATGCTTGGAAGACAAAATCAAAAACAGAACAGAAGCCACCTAATCCTTGAGATTTTTCCCTCCCACTCACCTTGTCCTCCTCTGAGCAGGGAGCAATTTATAAAGGTCAGTCCGGGGAGGTTTCCGCGAGGTTCCCAGCTTTTCTGAATATCCTATTGGTGCATTGATTAAGCACCTCTCTGTGCTGCGAGGCTGGTGGGTAGAAAAGCGAACAAGGAGAGGCCTGTGCCCTCTGGGTGCTGACAGCTCCCGCGAGGAGAGAGATGGACACACAGGCACTTATAACCCAGGGCAGAAAGAAGAGCCAGCTAAGCAGGGCTGACAGCCCTGTGCTCGGGGCCAGGAGGGTCCATTACATCAACTCTTGTTTGGCCCAATTTATTACCACCACTATTACTAATCTAATAATAATAATTTCTGGTAGGCCTGCCTTCTTTGATATCAAAGGGTTATTTTTCTACTGTCAAAATTAATGATAAAAGAAAACAGCTCATTGGAATTAAAAGCAGTTGTGCCTGCCAGTGGTTGAGAAGGGCGTGCACCCTTCCAGAATGGGGTGTCGGGGGCGTTCCCGAAAATCTCTTTTAAGAGCCCCCCCCCCAGGACCTGTTCTAGCGAAGTATGATGGCATATACAAAAATCAAAGTCCCATTGGGTCTGTCTCTATCAACTCTCTCATTAATGTTTAACATCTGGCTGGGAAAACATCCTGAAATTTTTCAAAATAAAGATGTATTCCAGGTTTGTGGTGGGAGCTGCAGACAGGGTGGCATCTCACACGTATGGGGGCCGCGCCAGCCAAGGCGCCGGGCGGTATCCAGGAACCCCACACCACCTGTGGGAGGACGTCAGTGGGGCGTCCCTGGGGTCTGGCTTGCCTCCATGGTCCCTAGATTTCAAAGGCTGCTTGACATGGTGTTGGGTCAGCATCTTCCACATTTTCTGTTGTATTCCATTAGCCCTGGGCCCACATCACCGCCTTTTCCCCACCAGGCCCAGTTCTCTGCGCAGAGTGGATCTGCCGTAAGATGTTAGGGCAAACGTGGAAGGTAACTCTGGATGCAGCAGAAAGTAACCTCTTGACTTGTATTGTCACTCCTTAACAATGATGGTGTGTTATACGTCAGGTGTCACAAGTGGAGCTGCCCACAGACAGTCAGTACGGTGGGTAAAGTGAGGCAGGTTTTTGTATACACGTGCGTTTTGTGAGAGGCGGGGCCTTGGACAAGCCTGAGGCTCTGTCTCCACCTCAGAGAACAACCATCACTCAGCCTCTGCCGGAATGTGGGGGCCCAGGCAGCAATTTGGGTTTCCAAGGGACGCACCAGCCCACTGAAACCTGCCTGAGGGCCTCCAGGCCTGCAGTTGGCGCTGTTATATATTTATCGACGGCATCTCTAGAGGCTTGATTACTGGCTGCAGTACTCAGAAACATACACATCCACGCACATTTTGCGTTTTTAAAAAAGATTTTATTTATTTATGTTTAGAGAGGGGAAGGGAGGGAGAAAGAGAGGGAGAGAAACATTAATGTGTGGCTGCCTCTCATGCGCCCCCTACTGGGGCAACCTAGGCATGTGCCCTGACTGGGAATTGAACCGTCGATCGTTGAGTTCGCAGTCTGGCGCCCAATCCACTGAGCCACAACCAGGGCACATTTTGCTTTGTTAGGCTATGTAGTTATGTAGACTTGGACAGTGCACACAGCATTTCGTAGTGATCCCAGGCCCCGCTTCCAGGTGCGGATGAGGGGCTTCTTCAGGGATAACTGTGCGGTTCCGAGGTGGGGCAGGAATGCTAAGCCTACTTCTTTCTCCACGTATAACACGATTTGGTTTCTTCCTGCTACTTGAATACACAGTTGTGGGGCATTGGAGAGGGCTCCCATTTCTGGGCCCTTCTCCCGCCAGAGACCTGTCTGTCTCCCCTCACCTTGCAGCTGGGCAGCCCTGGGCAGTACTTTGATGGCAGATTGTAGTGGAAACGCCACTGTGCCATTCTGGGTGTAGACTTTACGATGACTGGCGGATTCTGCTTCCTTCTTGGAACCTGGAGCTGCCTTGTGAAATATCTGGCTGTTGAGCTGGAGAGACCGACGTGGTGAAACCCTGAGACTGGATGGAAAAGGGGCAGGTCTGGCTGAACCAGCCATCCAACCACCCCACCAAGGGGCCAGACATATGAATGAACCATCCTGGTTTCTCCAGACCATCTAGCTGCCAGGAGAATACATGGAGGGACCCTAGTCACCGGCACGTGGGACAGAGGTGTCGCCCACCTGAGCTCTGCCCAAGTTGCTGGCCGTTAAAACGACATTAAATAACCACTTGGTTATTGCTTACAGCCATTAAATTCCAGGGAGGTATATCATGCTAGCAGCCAAAACTGCAATTCTTACTTACATAGCATATCCCTGGATGTGGTTCTGTTTTATTTATTTTATTCTGACTTGCATAAGTATATCAATATTAATTGAGGAAATTTGAGAAATACAAAAAAAAAAAGCACAAAAAAGAAATTATCTTCTATCTAGAGATACTTACCAGGAATATTTATCCCCCTTTTGTTTATTTTTTTAAAACAAAATTGAGATCACACTGGGCTTACTGCTGTGTAATCTGCCTTTATCGCTTAGTATGGCGTGAACATTTTCCCATGGGGTGAAATGTTTTTCAATGTGATTTTTAATGGCTGCACAGAAAATTTGTGTTACAGATATACTATGATTTATGTAACCAATTTCATGTTGTTTAGATATTTAGTTTGTTTCCAAATTTTCTGCTTTATAAACACTTCTTACAATCAATATTCTCACTCATAACCAGTAGTTCATATTTCTAATTATGTTTTAGGATGTATATATGCAAATGAAATTGTTGAGTATAAAGTTTATGTACTCTTTTCAGGCTTTTGAACATTGGGATATTGCTCTGTGGACTAGCAATATTTGAAATTGACAGTTTTTATCAATACCTTTTCAAATACTGAGTGTTATCATTATTATTTTCAAATCCCTCTTTTTAGCTATCATTTATCTGGTCTGTCAGGCACTACTAAGTGCTAACAAATCTATGAAGTGAGATATAATTATAAGGTATATTTTACTAAAAAGGAAACCAAGATTCAGTGAAGTTAAATTCTTTGTTTAAAGTCACACATGGATTTGAATCCAGGTTTACCTGACTTTACACTCTAAACTCATCTAATATGCTGTCCTTTTTAGTAGTTAAAAAACACTATTTAAAAAAACTATTGTTTCTCTGATGTAGAGTAAAGGCAAACATTTTTCCATATCTATAAACCATTTGCATGGCTCTTTTTGAGTTGCCTATTCATGTCTTTTGACAATATTTTGATGCTATGTTTATATTTTTCTTATTTATTTGTAGTTGCTCTTTATATATGAAGGGCATTAACCTTTTATATCTGTTACTCAGCTTTCTTTCAGTTTGTCATTTTTCTTTTTTTATCTCATACAGGCTGCTCCTCTACTTACAAATTTAAAAAATTTAAAGGTTAATTTTAGTAAAGTGTCAAAGTAGAAATATTCTCAGGATTTGCAAAACCTCAGAGCTGGGAAGAACTTTTGAGGTTATTTAATGTTTACTTAAGTTTCGAATGAGGAAACACAGAAGTGGAGAAAATGGTGACTCTTCTGTGTGGCAAACAATTAGCACAATCTACTGCAGGAAAAATTGCTTGTTACCTTGCAAACCTTTGTATATGGGTGGAGAAAAGAAACTCAACCATCCTAACAAATTAAAATGCCAGAAACAGAATCTTATGCCTTTGATTTTACATTTCCTTTGCTGAGGGGCAGGTTCATTTAATGATTCAATTAGATAATCTCACAGAACATCAAAACTGGACATTCTAGATCACCTGGCACAGGGAAACTCTTAAAAATTACATCTTACAGGAAAGTCCAGTATCAACATGTGTTTGATTTCTGTGCAGGCTCGCGAGCTGATCTCGACCTGGTTCAGGTAATAAAATGAGCTGGGAAATATTCTCTCTTCTTCTATTTCCTGAAGGTGTTTGTGTGGAATTGGTATTATTTCCTCTGTAAATGTTTGGGAGAATCAGTGAAGTCACTTGAGCCTGGAGTTCTTTTGTGGGAAAATTTAAATTTATAAGTTCCTCTTCTTTACTAGATATAGACCATTCAGGTTTTGTTTCATCTTGTGTCAATTAAAAGATATTTTCAAGAAATTTGTACATTTCATCTAAATTGGCAAAAGTGCTATCATAAAACTGTTAAAATATTCCATTATTATTTTTAATGTCTGTAGGGACTGTAGTGATGAACCCCTTCTTCATTCCCAGTGTTACTAATTTTGGATTCTTTCTCCTCTTCCTCCTTCTCCCTCCCACTCTTCCTCTTTGTGTAGGCTAGCTTTAAATTTATCAACTTTGCTGCTCTTTTTAACGAACAGACTTTTGATTTTATTAATAGTCTTTTTTGTTTGCATATTTGTGTTTCACTGATGTTCACACTTATCTTTATTTCCTTCCTTCTGTTTACTTTGGGGTTAATGTCTTATTTATTTCTCTTGCTTCTTAAAGGATAAGTTTTAGACCTTTCTGCTTTTCAAATATAAGTTTATAAAGCTAAACATTTTCCTCTTAACTCTGCTTTATCTGCAACCCACAAATTTTTATAGGTTGTATGCTTCTTATCATTTAATTCAAACCATTTTCTAATCTTTCTCCTAATTTATTCCTTGACTCATAGATTATTGAGTGTGCTGTTTAATGTTTATATATTTGGGAATTTTTCATATTTTAGTATCGCTTCATTCCCCCTTTCTACTTTGTAGTTAGAAAGCGCCTCCCAGTAGAAAGCCGAAGCACCTCCTCTATCTGCCTTCTCTCAAGGATGGAATTGCCAGATACAATACAGGACAGGCCTTCAAATTTAAATTTCAGATAAACAGAAGCTATTTTAGTATAAATATGCTTCAAATATTGCATGGGACATATTCATACAAAAACTCTTCATTGTTTATCTAAAATTCATATTCAACTGAACGTTTTTTTTTCTGGCAAAATTACTAAAGGGATCACAAAATTTGATATTGCCTGTAGAACTATATTGTCCAGTGTCGGAAAGTGGTTAATTTATGTATTTTTTTCTTCTAGTGCTCTGGTTGTGTGTAGGGAAAGAGAAAGTTGGGTACCAGTTAATCTGTCTTGGTCAGAAGCAATAGTCTCCTACCTTCTAAAGGCAGGTGACATTGTGTTCTTGAAGAAAGAAGCGATCTCCGTTCAGAACTGCAGATACTTGTATCCCTGAGTCATACATACTTCACAACACATTCCATGAAAAAAAAATCCTCGGCAAGGCTCAAAAAAATTGGGGGCGGGGCATCAAATAGGTTTGTGCAATGATGCATTCTGCATTTTCCTCTTAGAGACTCACTATGCCCATTAGCTCATTGAAGATTCTGGAAAGTTCTTCCTAATGAAGGCTCTTTTATTTTTTTTTAACTCAATAGCTTCCAATTATATTTGACTTCAGGATCGTTTTGTTTTCCTTTTACACAATATAGCAAAACATGCATTTCACTAGCAAAAACTCAGGTTGTGCAAAATTGTTACCTGTTAAAATGTCTTCTGTAACATAATTTATATCTCGATCCCCCACCCGCGGAATGACATAAAACTTTATTTTTCCTAACATATTTTTCAATGATTTTTAATGAATTGAATAGCAGTGCATTTATATAGCGATGCATTCATAGAGTGTTTTTTAAAAATATATATAGTACATTTTTTTCATTCACCCTTCCCCAATCTGCCCAGCTCCCATTGTCCCTCCAGGCATGCACTTTCATTTGCTTCTTGTGTGCTCTGAAAAACATATTTTTGCAGATACATGTGAATTTTATTTTCATACCCCCCTCTTAATAAAATACTGCACCTTCGTCTTTTTCACTTAATATATTGTGACACTCTTTCTACATCAGTACACGGAAAAACTCAGTTTTTTAGACATAAATGCATAGTATTTCCTTGTATCATGGACATTTGACTTATTTCTCCTCGTTTACTGCTGTGAACTGTGTTGCAATGGGTAACCTTGGGTGGATGTCATCCCCCCCTGCCCCCGCAGGAATTTATATCTTTAGGATAAGTTTTCAGAATCACAATTGCTGGATGAAAAGACATCTGCATTAGTAGTTCTGATGAATATTGCCAATTCACCCTCTCTAAGGGGTTTACAGCTTATTTTCATACCAATAACATACAAAGCATGCATATGGGCCGCTGCCCTCGACAACGGAATGTACTATAAAAACTTTTGGATTTTTGCCAACCTGACAGGTGACGAACAGTAGCTCGATGCACTTTCAATAAAAGTCACTTATATTTCTCCTATCTATTTTTCTATTTTATGGCTGGTCTTTTTCTTACCCGACCTTGTAAATAGCTGTTACTTGTATTTGGGTTTCTTTGGACCTTGCAGAATATTTTAAAATGTAATTAAACTTACCAATCTATTCTTTTATGGCATTTTGGTTTTGAGTCCTAATTAGAAAGATCTCTGCCATCCCAAGGTGATAAAGAAATTTTCCAATGTTTTCTTCTAGAACTTTTATGACTTAATTTTGGAAATTTAAATATTGGGTCAAATTTCAATTGACCAGGTATGAGATGTGCAACAAATGTGTTATATCTTCTTCCCATTGGTTGTGCAGCTGCTCCAGCTTCACATATGGGACAGTCCATTGTTTCTGTGTCGATTCCAGATGCGGTGGCAACATTAGTCAAATTAGGGCAAAATCGGCCAATTCCTATTTCCCCCAGGAAACAGGAAATGGCTTGCTGTCTCCCTGGTCTCAATGCAGGAACAGAGCCACTGGGATCCCCCCGCTGGGGTCCCCTTCCCTCTCTGGGAGTCCAGTTGCTCCCCACACGTCTTGGCTTGCACGGGGCTGAGGGATGGCCCTGGCTGATGGTCTCGGCTCTTAACCCCCTTGTTCATGACATTTAGGGGTGTACTTTTTAATATTCCAATCTCCACACCGTATGTGTCAGACACTCAAAACTTTTCATCCCAAATTATTATGCGTCTGCCTTTGGGTTTCCAATGTCAATTTTGGAACTTGAAATCTGAGAAGGCTCTCTTCCTCTCTCCCTTCTGCCCCCTGAAGGCAGTCACCTAGAATGCTGGTCACTGCTGTCAGAGTGTGTGGGGGTCCGTGGGGTGGGCAGAGGGGACAGAAAACACTGGGCAAAGGGACCGGGTCAATATTTCAAAATATGTCTTCCTCACGCCACAACCCCGGCTAACGTGGTACCCCAGGAGTATTGGTTAGAAGCTTGAGCTAGTTCCCCCACTTAAGGTTTATGTAGCGGAGCAGCGATGGCCTGGTTCTGGTCCTGGTCCTGCCGGGTCACCTTGGGGAAGCTGTGTGACTCCATCTCTTTGAGCCTCAGTTTCCACCTCTGCCTGACCTCCTCCCCAGGCCCCCTGGGAGAATCTGAACATGTCGTGATTGCAAAAGTGCTTTGTCAGGGGAAAAGCATGATACACATGTAAGGCGTTACTATTATCTTCGTTCTCATCAAAAACATTTATCCAGGGCTCCCTGTGTTCAAAACACCCGTCTGACGCATCTGTTTCAACACATAACAAATACCTCTTTGAGATGTTTTTAATTGCGCGTTAGCTTCCTTTCAGACCTGATTCATTTCTGATCTGAACAGCAACAAAGGGGGCTTTTATTGCCGAGGCTCATTTCTGGAAATTAAATTTCCATTTTCAACACTAATGCTACTGTAATTCGCCGTGGTTTCTGTCTCTTTTTATTGTGTCTGACAGCGACCGGCCTATCAGCGTAAGTGGCTGAATACGAGTATGCAAATGTCCAACATAAAAAGACATTTTTGAAAAGCAGGGGAAAGAAAAACATTTAAAGTAGGAAATTAGAGCAGTTATTGGATCCCACACCACGGTTAATGAGAGTGCCGAAAGCAAACAGTTCCTGGCTCCGGGCCCTCGAGCGTTACAGCCAGGGCAACACTTCTCCTGTTTTTGGAAGGAAATCGGTAATAGCCCCCACACATGCCGAGCGTCCAGTTTGCATTTTTCAATGCCTCCAGGGAGGACAGGGTTTCTGGTTTCAAATCTGTTCAATTTTTCTTTAAAAGACGGGTTTTGTTCCGAAACCCAAACAAAAATTAGCATATTAGGAATATATGCGGGTCACGTGTTTGGCTGGTGCTGGGAGATTTCATCAAGCGTGGCTTGCAAAACATTAGTGGGTTCCCGAGAAGCTGGGTGGGACTCGGTCACTTTGGCCTAATTAGGCAAGATCTCTTAAAAGCTCCACACCCCCCCTTTTTTTTTTTTTATTAAGTATTATGTATATAAAATCTGGCTGAATGCCCATCAATGTGTGAAAAGTGGCCATTCCAGCATGGGGAGTGGTGAGAAATTTTAATTCACTTCCTCCTGTTTGTCTGTCTTTATAATACAAGAATATGGTTTTAGAAATAAGAAAAATAGGAGATCCTTAAGACAAAGCAGAGTAAAAACCCACAAATAGCTTTGCTTTTTTATTTTCTTCCCAGTGCACAGGGTGAGATCTTAATTCAAATTAATACAAACACTTTTACCGTGCAAGTCCTAAGTGCCCCTACTAAGTGCTTCCCTTCTGTCTCCGGTAGTCATCTTGGTTTTCGCTTTTACAAGTGCGTCTTTCTGACTGATCCCGCATGCCATCCAAACACTGAATGGTTGTGGAAAACTGTTTTGGAGGAAACATAGAGAGCTATGGGAAAAAATTGTTTTAAAGCCTTACCTCACTCAGGCATAAACTATTGGGTGTCTTATTTATAATATTCTAAGTGTCACAGATATCATTCCTAAAAACATGCTTCTTCAATTAAGCTTTGGAGCACGGTGGTCCTGAAATCATGACTTAGTCGCATTTTGCTGCGTAAACTTGGGCAAATCATCCTGTTAGTTGTGGGTGAACTTCAGTTTAGTCGTTGGGGTTCGACTCTGAGAAACTGGAGCCAGGCAGCGGGCGTCCACCCAGGGAAAAAGACGTGAGTCAAGCGGAGTCCTTAGGGAGAACCGAGACTCTGCTAGGGTTACTTGATGGTCGCCCCAAATTCACTTTCTCCTGCTCCTCCGCCCCCCTTCCCCTCCTCCTCCTCCTCCTCCTCCTTTTCTCCCTCTGTCATCGTCCTTGTCACAGAGCTAGACCCCACTCCTTGGTCTCCCCGGCACTTAGGTCTGGCTGTGTGACCGAGTCTCAGCCAATGGAATGATACGCCTGGTCCAAGGCTGTGTGGAAGCCGCATGTCCCTCTGTGGTCTTTCCCTTTCCTTCGGCTGCATGCTGATAATGTCAACTCTCCCCCACCCCCGACACAGGACGGGGTAGAGCCACAGGACAGAAAGAGCTGAGGTCCCTGAATCATAACGTGGAGCGAAGCCACTGCTGGGAGCGCTGCTTAAGGCTAGAGCATCCGGGCAGGTAAAGGTTAATCGCATTTGAGGCATCATGGTTTGGGTCTCTCTGTTTTCACGGACCAGACTGCCTCGCCGATGCCGAATCAAACCAACGCCAAGAGTTTGAGGCAGGATCGGTGCTGTAGGGCCAAGAGTTGGGTGAGATGGGGCTTGAGTGACCTCCTTTACTGACATAGAGGTGAACAAGTAAGAATGAGGACAGAGTTGCGGGGACTCCACAGCCAACCTCCATTAATCAGTGGGGATTCTTTAGAGCCAAGGGTTGCTTGGTACGATTAGCTTTTCTGGGCTTTGTTTCCTCATCTGTAATATGGGGATGTTGGACAAGGTCAAGAAAAGAAACTGCACTTCATTTTGAGGGCCAGCACTGACAGATCGGAAAGGTTGCTCAGAGTACTGTGTTCGGAAGGATTCTGAGGCTGGGTTACAGATCTTCAAGAGAGCACCATGGCCAATTAATGATATAGGCACAGGAAGAGAAAGAAGGGACCTGAACGCCGAGGGTGGCCAGTGTATGCCAGATGTTTTTTGGCATCTGTGAATCTTATCTGGGACAGATCACTTCAGTGTCCAGCAAGGTGACCTCAGAGGCTGGACAGCTGGTGGGGGGGGGGATTCATCTCTAGGGAGACTCTCAGTTTAGCAGTTTTAACTTCAAAGATAACAAGTTGTTGGCTTTACAGATACCTGGAAATTCTGTCCAGTGTCCAGCTCTCTCCTCTCCTCTCCTCCCCTCTCCTTCCCTCCCCTCCCTTCCCCTCCCATCCCCTCCCTTCCCCTCCCCTCCCCTCTCCTCTCTTTCCTTATTTTTTTGCTAAGTTATTCTAAAAGAGATCAGTGAAAAATAAATACTAATTTCCTATTGAGTTCTAAAATATTTCCAATAAGGTTAGATTGATTCAGATAAAGGCCTGAAAAGAATTGAGATGATGTGGTCAGAGGCCATAAGCTGAGTGAATATTTTTGACATAACTGGGAAAGATAAGCCACCCCACCGAGGTGGCCCTGGGAAGGAGGCTAACTCATGTGTTCAAACCCTGGAGGAGTGGTATGGTGCAAACAGGTTTAGCAACCAGAGAGCCAGGAAGCAGGCGTCCTGGTACAACCTTGTTGCCAGTTTGCTGGTGGCCTTAGACAAACGACATTCCTTCTCTGAGCCTCCGTTTTCTCATCTGCTAAAGTAAGGGCTTTGGACAGGGTTTATATTTTTTGAATTGTGTTTCTTGGGTCCCGAAGTTTCAGAGATGATGTGTTGGGAGAGAGGGCTGCTGCTGAGCCTGTGGGGTGTCGGGGTCCCCTTCCCGGTTTCCACCGGGGTGACCCCCCTTATATCTAAAGTGGTGCTCTAATGATCCCCTCCCACGCCCCAGCTGCGCCGTCCTCCCCGCGATGAGAGGTTGACCCATCTGGCTGTAGCGCCCCCTGGGGAGCGGAGCGGAGGAGGGAGTGAGCTGGGCACTGCTCCAGAAGCAGGGCCGCCATCCGAGCGATGTGCAGCTGCCTAAATATTTTGCCTCCAGATTCTGCCCCGCGGCTGCCCGTGCTCCGGTTCATCTTAATTAAAGGGGCTCGCTCGCTCATGCCGCCTCTGGCTTTTTCAGGTTCATCCCCCCACCCCCTTGCCCCAACTTGATCTTAAATCCCCAAGTTTGGCTGCGGTTTTATTTGAACTTGATTGTATTAGCGCAATCGTAGTGGGAGTATTCACATATTCGTCATAATAATGAATATGGTCCTATGTTCCTAAACCACTGCCAGCCTTAAAAGTACTTTCACTTACGTTAATCCATTTACAGCCGGAAAACACATCCTCCTTCTGCGTCGTCTTTTTTCCTTTCATTGCAAATGTGGTAAACAGTTATATTTCGTTAAGAACACCAACTTTAGACCCAGGTTGCCATGGTTTGGATCTTGGCTCCTTCACTTACTAGCTGTGTGACCTTGGGCAAGTTACTTACCCTTTCTGAACCTTGGTTTCCTCATCTGTAAACAGGGATAATATAACATCTACTTTATAGGCTGTTATGAAGATTAAATGACTTAGACTGTGTAAAGTGTTTAGAATAGTCCCTGGCATGTACTAAATGCTACCTAAGTATTTGCTACTATTTTTAAAAATAAAAAACAATTGAGAAGCAAACAAGACATGGCAATAAGGGAACAACGGCCTGACCTCTGCCCCCTTTCACCAATGTATTCTCAACAGGGGTGACACCCTCAAAGGGGCAACAATTGTTTCTTGGGAGCCTAGATAAAAATCTAACTCTTCTAGCCCTGGCTGGTGTGGCTCAGTCGGCTGGGCGCTGTCTTGCAAAGCGAGAGGTCAGTCATGCGCAGGACTCATCATGTCTTCCAACTGCTGCTTTGGGGTCTGTGTCTGTGGAGGAAGGCATGGCATCTCCCTCTGAAACGGGCCTGGGTGGGAGGATGCTCCCAGCGCACTTCTAGGCACCCATCTGCAAGTCCCTTCATCACCTCTTGCGCCCCTTGGTCCAGGGCTTTGCTTTTGCTGCCTCCACTTCCTGGTACTATCTTCCCGCAACCCCTGCCTCACGCAGCAGCTTAGCGTCACCAGCTGCAGGAAGCCTTCCCAGACTACCACCGCATGAGTGGTCTCACACCCCCATACGTCGTCACAGCACTAGCACGTCACATTGGCGTTCTAAGAGGAAGGATGATGGTGTGTAGTTCAGGGTCAGGCTCTGAAGCCAAGCTGCCTGGGTTCTGGTTCCCACTGGGTCACTTTCTAACTGGGTGACATTGGCCAAGTCACTGTAACAATTGCTGCTTACGTTTCTCCATCTGCAAAGGAAAACAAGGGGGACGTGCATAAGCATCACAGGGTTGCCATGAGGATTCAAGGAATAATGCATGCAATGTGTTTCTAAGAGGGCCTGTGCATAGTAGGGCCTGTTAGTGTTATTGTCAGTCATGTTCTTGACTGCAGACCTAGGAAAGACAGACACTGAGTTTCTCCTTTTCAGACTCTGTGGAACCTCATGGTGTCCTGGTGCCCAGCATATGGCCTGGCACACAGTAGGGATGTAATATGTGCTTACTGGCAAACAATGAGTTTTCCAGAGCAAAAAAGCCCTATTTGGTCACATCCAGGAGTGGTTCCTCCTAAACCACATAAAATAGCTCTCTAGCCCTTTGTTCGTTGCCCAAACTGGAAAAGCCTCCCTTCACTAGTTGTCTTCTCTCCCCTTGAAACCCAGAGCTCCTTGGCACCAATTTAAGCCTCTGGACTTATAAAGGGAAAATCAGTTCCAAAAGGGAAGGGAATTGCTCTCTCTTCTCAGGTCTCTGGTAGCTCCTGGAGTTTCTGCTCCTTTGGCCGGGGCCCCAGAATGAGCACAGGGGTTGCCGATCTGAGCTGAGCTACAGCTTGAAGCAGCCGAACCCAGCAAGATCAGCCTATTCTCGGCTGATCCAGTCACATGGGAAATGCATTCCTGTTGTGGTTTGTCCCTGGGACTACGTGGTCCCTGGTTGCTCTGCATTAGGTGGTAATAACAGACTGAGAGGCAAACCTGACTGTCTCTTCAACGTGCTTGCTGGTCCCAGGCTCTCTAGGGCCTGCAACAGGCAGGGGTTCTAGTGCATGGAGTTATGTGGCAAGTGTGGCTCAGGATCTCAGCACTGAGAGGCCACGTGGACTCAGGTTTCCATCCCGGGGTCTAGCCCCAGCCCTACCTGCCATGAGGCTGTGGTCCTTACACCAGTCCCTTGCCTTCTCTGGGTCTCAGTTTCCTCATGTCTGAACTGAGTCTCCTCCAGCCCCAACACACATGCGATTCCAGGAGACTGAAGGCTTGGAAAGGCACCGTGCATCGCTTTATATTGAAAAGGGACAGTAGGTAGAAATAGGAGGCTTAAATCCCACACAGAGAGGGGGGAAAAAAAGCAAACAGAAACACCTGGAGAAAGATGTTTTAAAATCAAGGAGTGCATTCTTGGAAGGGTATTAGGTTCTGGCAAACAGTCACACAGAAAATGTCCTGTCAGAGGAGCCTAATGCGGTGACATGTTAGATCTGTCATTTCCTTTTGATCTAGCAGACCTTGAATTATCCAAGGCAAGGCTCCCTATGGATTTTCTAAACCACAGAGAGGCGGCAGTTATGAACATGGCTTCTGAAGTCCCACAGGCCTGGGGTGAACCTGGAGTCTTACACTTCATAGCTTTGTCACCTGGGGACACGGGCCCACTCTCCCTGAGCCTCCTCCACTTCCTCACGTATAACATGGGAGAGTAGGAACTTAGGCACATTGAGTTCTGACTAAGGGCCCGGCCCAATGTTAATCACTTTGTTGGAATTAAGTGGCTTTGTTCTCACAACAGCCCTGTGGAGTAGGTCACTATCACCATCCCCATTTCACAGATGGAGAAACTGAGGATTAGGGGAGTTAAGTAACCACCCGAAGGTTGTCCAAGGAGCAAGTGCTGGGATCTGAGCCAGGAGAGCTCCTAACCCCCACCTCACAGCCTCTGCCTCATAGAGAGAAGGGTAAATGGCTCCAAGGAGTGTCTGATACACAGTCAGGACTCAGAACATTCTAGAAAAGGACCCAAGTTACAGAAGTCAAAATTCCCTGGGAAAGCCACACCCATTTCATAGCCTTTGGGTGTTGCACACACCAGCCTGACTGGGAAAAGTTTCTTCCTTTTCTCCCTCTGGGCTGATTCAAAATGCAGAGGTTTTTTTTTTTTTTCCAGCCAAGAACGGCTGAGGGATGCAGGAGTTTCTGTCATCTATGCTAATGAATGCCCCCAAAGAGCAGAGATGAATACAGGTGCCAACATCAGCTCTGGTCCCTCAGAGGAAGTCATTAGATGGTGGCTGGGACAGAGTGGGAGTCCCACCGGGACGCACTGCCTGGAGCAGAGAATTGCGTTCCCTCTCTGGCTCCACCTCGGCAGACGTGAGAAGCGACTTCCTAGAGGAAGGCCCTTCTGCCACAGAGCTAAGGCTGGATCTGGGGTAGGGAGGAGGCTCTCTGTTGTCCCTGAGCACCTCCGGGCACCATGCGCCCCAGAGGGGAGGCTGCCACGGGTCGAAATCCGCACTGAGCCCTGCAGATGGGTCCAGCCAGAGCTCGAGTTTCGGGTCAGGCGGTGAGCAGGGAGTTACATTCAGAAGCTAATTAGTTTAAATAGTTGCATCACAGGAATTAAAGGACAAGTTCAAGAAACTAGTACCACCACCGCCACCACCACCACCACCAAAAAAAAAAAAAAAGAAAGAAAGAAAGAAAAGAAAAGAAAGCTAGAAAAAGAAAAGGAAAAAGAAAGAAGAAAAAGTTCCCCACTGGAATTAGGCTAATGGTGGAATGAAGAGAAGTGAAAGAATAATAGCATACAATTTACGGGTGAATTTCTCTTTTGGTGTTAAAGACGCAACCCAAGTCCGCAGCAGCAGCGGTACCCTCTGAATTGAAGACCTGTTCTGGCTGCGGCCTTGCTAACCTGCTGGTCCTCTGGGTGCGGAAGGGGGTGCCAGGACTGCATGAGCCACTGCTGGGAAACGCTCCCGACCGTGGGCCTATTATAGCTGCAGCTTCCCTGGCGCATAATCTCGGAGTGGAGCTGGACCAATGAGACAAGTGGTACATTTAGGACATCAGCAGAAAATGTGCTCCCCACTCCGAAACAGCACGTGGCATTGAAAATTATCTACTTTTTAGATGGCCGTGGAGCAGTCGGGACCCATTGTAGAGCACTGATGGCTTCGAATCAATGTTGAAGGGGACCCTGCAGAAGGAGAAAGGGGATACTAATCCTCTTTTCTCCCAGGATCTCAGATTTCTCCCCAATATCACCTGCAGCTTCCTCTAAGTAACCTACTTGTCCCTGTGGCTCCACCACTTTATGAGAAGTGGCCACAAAGAAGGATTTAAACTTAGTCACAATAGACGGTGGTCTTGTCTATTGGTTGAGTTGCTGGGGAACTGAGTTCCATCAGAGGTCACGTCAAGCCTTCTGCCTTCCCACTGTTAAATGTAATTTTGTGATAAATGGAGTTGTCACATGTGGTGGTTATTAGTGATGGTACCACCATTGTCAAGCTCTCCTCCATCTGGGCGCATCGTAGGTCTGTATATTCTCACCCTCTAACAGTCTAGCCATTGACATTTTTGGACCAAAGGACATGTGTCACTTCTGGGTCAATGTACAATTCACCTTTTACCCCCTTCTCCTGCCCCAGTAGCTGGCGACCCGTTAGATAAAGGAGCCTGAGCATCTTTTGTCCCAGAATGATGAGTTTGATGGATAGGACCTTCTAGCTGACCTCCAAAAAAGTATGCAGTGTGAACAAAACTATGCTGCCTTTGGGTTAGGCACCGAGGCTTTGAGTCATTTGTTACTGCAGCATAACCTAGCTCATCCTGCTTAGCACACGTGCTTATTTTAGAATATAGGTTACAATAGTGATTTAGGAACTTGATGGGGAGGAAGTCGCAATGTGGACAACAGACACCTACAGGCGCCTTGTGGAGCACATGTTAAGACCAGGATCCCTAGAGTCAGGCATTCCCGGGTTTGAATTTCTGCTCTGCCACATAGAGGCTGAGTGACTTGGGACGAGTTGCTTAACATCTCTGGGCCTCATTACTCTTCTCTGAAAAATGAGACAAGGGCCTATCCCATGGGGCTGCTGTAAGGAGTGAGTACAAAAGGACAAAGCGCCAGCATGGTGCCCCCCATTTAGTAAACACTCAACAGATGTTGGGGTCACCAGAGTGAAATGCACTCCACACAGTACAGCAAGCATAGCTCCGCTGGCTTTGCTGAACAGCTCGATCTCTATTTCAGGGCAAGAGTCAGGAACCAGCCAGTTGTCGACCCTATTTTCCAAAAGGGTGCAGGGGGAGGAGGGTGCCCATCTTCAGTCTCTGCTGGTGCCTGCGGAGTCATCCTCCATCCTACCTGGGCTCTGGTCGTGTGTCCACACCCGTCACTGCTGTGACCTTCCTTCCTGTGCGGACGTCCCACACTCCCTCCTGTCTCCGGGCTGCTGTGAACCTCAGAGGGGCCCATTGTCCTCGGCTGCATACAGGAGCCCCCATGAGCCTGTGTGTCCCTTTGGCCAGACACACAACTCTTTCTTCTGCCACCCACCGTCTTGCTCCTTCTGTGGGAAGGGGCACAGATGTCCTCAACTTGGGAATTCCTTACACACACCTGCTTGGGGGTGGGATGGGTAGGTCAAGTTTAAGGCCCTTCACCCTGATCCAGAGAAAACGGAATGCTTTTCTTGATTTCTTCCAATGCTGCTCTGCCCCAGGGACTAGTTGTCTTGTCTCATGGAGGCAGTAAATATGGCCCCTGCCTGTCGTGTTTTTTCTAAGGAGATTCGGGGCCCAGGTACTCTGTTCACAAGTACCTTCTCGATGTTTTCCCTTTCACAACCTTCCACTGGAGCGATGCATGCCATATGGTGGGCAGCTGAAGAGCTAAGAGGGGGTCGCAAGGTCATAGGAAATACCAGGGAAAAACAACAATTGGTAAGCATTTTAAATTATCACCCCCCATCATTAGCTATTACTCTAATTGTTATTACTATAATCATTACAGACATATTGACTTATGGGTTCTTTTATTAATAAGTGAACTCCCTTCACCCCCGTGCTCCCCAGTCCAAATAATACCCATTTAATTAAGGCTCGGCTTTTGCCTCACTGCCTCAACCCTGTTTTCTGAGCCCCGGTCCACATGTTTTTCCCCTTCTCTTAGCTGCTGTCTTCAGTGATCTCTATGATGCATATTAATATATATATTTTAAATAAACTTTTCATGGGCATGAATTTCACTTTGCTTCCTTGTGATAATTACTTGTTGCTACAGTCATTCCTCAAATTAGCTCTGAAAGCAGTCCCTGTATGTGTTATATTTATGGGTTTGTGGGTCAGGAGTTAGGAAAGGGTAGAGCTGAGACGGTTTGTCTCCATGCCAAGATGTCTGGGGCCTCTTCTAGGAAGACCCTTCTCCACCCCATGTTGAGGATGGAGGTGCCTTGATGGCTGGGGCAGAAGTCATCCTGAGATGTCTTTACTCTCACATCTGGCACTGTGGCTGGAACACCTACCTATGGCCTCTCCCTGTGGACTGGGCTTCCTCCCAACATGGCGGTATCAGACGTCTTATGTGACAGCTGAGGGCTTCAGAGGCAGATGTCCAAATGAAACCAGACAGGCATCCTATTGCCTATTATCAGCTAGCCGGAGTGTCACATGCCCTTCCACCATAAGTCCTGAGTCTTCCCAGATTCACTGGGAGACACATAGACCCTGCCTCCCAGTGGGAAGAGCGTCAGAGGTCACCTATAAGAGCATTTGGGGTGGGAGGTATTGTTACAGCAATCTTTGGAAAATGCCATCTGCCACAGTCCTAGGAACTTTCCCTCTAGGTTGGAGCCCATGACTTAAGTCTCTTTGAATCTTTTCCAGCCCCATCACAGAGCATCTTGAAAATAACACACGCTTAGCAATGTTTATCGGGTACCTAACTGGCCTGTGATGGCAACAGCCACATGACTATTATGGGTTGGTATAGTTGGAGGTGAGTAGCATTTTATAACAGACACATCACTCAGAGATACGCATTGTGCACATATCACTTAAATATCACAGGAGCCCTGCCTAGGAGGTATTGGTGGCCTCACTCAGCTCACTGAGTCCTCAGAGAGTCGAGACAACTTGTCTAATGTCAACACAGCTGGCATGGGACAGATCTGAATCCAGGATTTTCTTCCCTGTCCCAGACTTGTCCCCACACAGAGTGGCAAATGCCCAGTTGAAACAAAGGCAAAAAAAAAAAAAAAAGCAGGTAAATACAACTCCCCAAATATTTGTCCTGCAGTTTTTGCCGGTCTCCGATCCAACATCTGCAGGCTGTTTCTACTTTCTGCTGTGCCCCCTTCTAGAAGGCTCAACCCGGAACGGACTCCAAGTTTAGTGTCGAAAGCCAGGCTCTTGGTAACCAAAGATGGTTGGCAAACGGTCTTTGAACAAACTTGTCTCATGAAACGCCGGGTCCGTTTCACAAGTACGTAAAATAACAGCGGAATCAAAGACATAAACAAGAACAAGCCTGCAATCGTCACAAAGCTGGGCAGGCGTGGGGGAAGGCAGGCGGCTCCCGGGGCCCCTCCCCTCCTGTTTCCTTTGCAGGCGATTCCAGCACTCTGGCCATCTGTTCCTTGTTGTGGGTGGTTAAGTGAAATGGGCTGCCAATACAAATAGCCCCACTTGAGGTTTGTTTGCATAAATTGTTTTGAAAGCTTCATGACGAATTTTCAGGATTACTTGCAGTGGTAGGGACCTCGGTGGAGGCGGAAATATAAATTTAGAGATGCCAGTTGGAATCTATTAATTTGCTTGCAGCCCATCACCTTAGCTCTGCTTGCTAAACTGGCTGTGTGACCTTGGGCAGGTGAATTAACCTCTCTGGTCTTTCGCTTCCTTATCTGCTCAATGCGAGGTGATAGGCATAGTAGCTACCTTATGGGATTATGAAGTCCGAACAAGACAATGCGTATAAAATGCTCAGCACAGGAACCGGCATGTGGCATGTGCTTAATGAATGGACGTGATTAGGGTCTTCCTGCTTAAATGAGAAGAACAGCCCCATTTGGTGCCCAGAGTTGGCCAGCTCTGGGGTTGTGTCTCAGCTAAGTGCTTTGCTGTCTGGGTGTCCTTGGGAAATTTTTTTTATTTTCTCTGAGCCTCAGATTTCAAGTTTGAGGAATGGGGCTAATACCAGACCCGAGGACTAGGTGACTACACAAGGTATCACATGTAAAGCACACAGCACTGTGTTGAGAACCCACAGTGGCGGCCCTTGTGAATATTATTCTAGAAGAGCCCTGGATGAGCTGCTTCTGCGTGAGTTTGAGCCCTTTTCTGTCAGGTCTGGGAGGGCACATCCGTTCTGACTCCCGTGTTTGTTCTGATCTTGCCTGGAGCGACCTGGAGCAATTTGTTCAGAAGGAGCTGCATGGGGAGTCGTTGGGGAAGGTGTGAGGAATAGGGGCACACGAATGGATGTTTTTGATGGCCCTGCTTGGGACTATAGCAGGGGAGGCCTTAAATCTGCCGCCTGCACGTGTTCAGCTGCTAAAAAAAAGACGCTCGGTGGGTGGGAGAAATGGGGGGAGGGCGGGAGGGGCCATGGCGCGTAACTGCCCGGAGCCGAGTGTTGCAAACTCTGAGCGAGGTGCTTGCCTCCACGGCACTGCCAGCACCTCGAGGAACCTGCGGAGGAATCTACAAGAAAATAGTCCATTTTAGGTCGATTCTGGGTTGGGGGAGAGAAAGAAACACAAGAGGGAGAGGGAAGTAACAAGAGCATGAGGCTAAGGAGGGCAGACGGAGAAGCCGAGAACATGCACAGAGCGGACAGAGAAGAGACAGAAAGAGAGGGCAGGAGAAGATACATAGAGTCAGAAAGTCATAGAGTAGGAAGAGAGAGGGGCGGAGAGAGAGAAAGCGAGAAACACAGGGAGGACAAGGATAGACACAGAGAAGGTGAAACAGAATGAGATGGAGACAGAGAGACAGAAACAGCGAGAGACAGACAGATAGACAGGGTCGGAGAGAGGGAGAGACAGAGAGTGGAGGGAGAACCCAATGTCTGCCCATAGCTTTCAAAGCCTAATGAAACAGGGAACAGCGTCCGATTCACTCTGGGCGTTCAGATATGCCCACCCAGGGACCACCAGAAATAGTGGTGGCCCCTGTCTTGTCCCCGAGACACCGGCGGCCCATCAACCCTCAGCCTGGCACCCTGGCAGGACCTTTCCAGCTTCCAGGGGTCTGACCCAGTTCTTTCATGTCCCAGCCCCAGGGTCCCATCTGATAATGTGGGCCAGAAGCTGCCCAGATGGCGTGAAGGGCCGGAGCCCCTGGCACTGCCCACCGAAGCATTTCTCCCGATGACAGTTAAATTGTCGGGGCCTCTGTTCTTCATTTACATCACAGACGCGAGAGTCCTCTGACGACCTCCCCCAAATGAAAGCCAGCTGCCCACGCCCCATCCATGGTGCATTTCGCTTCACTTCAGACGGTCTTCTGACTTTCAACTCAACCCTGCCGTCAGCCTTGACAGGCTGTAGTGCTTAATGATATTTTATTGTGTGATTTCACCAAACCCTAGAGTTTTTCACTTATTTTAAGCTAATGGACTAAATCTGGACCCATTTGCTAAAACAAGCTCTGTTTTAGTAAGGAGCAGAGTGGTTACACATAAATCAGGGGTTCAGATAAAATATTAGGTTTCGATTGCATCTAACCATGCAACAGGCTGCACTTTGATGTGGTTGGTACAGCAGCCGTCACGAGGCATGTTGGAAACTTGCTGTCCTACTGGGAGGGATGCAAAGCGAAATCTTTGTCCATCGCCCTCGGTCATTTAATAAATGCTTGCCCAACTTCTGTTGTACGTAGGTCCTTGAGGGCTATGCAGCTGAGAAGCATGTCCAAAGGAGATTTCACCCCAGGAGCGCCTATCCTAGATAGAGCTATAAGGTATAGATATAAAATTGAAATTGAAATGGCTCACTGCCTTCATGGAAGGCCAGTGGACACAATTTTTGGTGTCCCGCTGGCCCGTGAGTGCACTCAGCCTTGTGTAGTGGCTTGGAGGGGAAGGTTTCGAATCCGGGTACGATTCAGAGCAGTGGCTATTAACCAGAGGGGCTTTTGCCTTCTATGGGACCCTAGGCAATGTCTGGAAACATTTTCAGTTGTCACAGCTGGGAGCAAAGGGGGCTAAGGATGCCGCTAAACTTCCTGCGGTGTATGTGACTGTTCCCCACAACACAGAAAGGTCTGGGCTAAAATGTCAACAGCGCTGCTATGGAGAGACCCTGCTTTAGTTGAGAGGAAATGGACATGATGAGATAGAGGATCCAGATAGGCAGGTGGCCAGGCATGGTCGTGCCAGCTGTGCACTGATCAGCGGTGGTGCGGGCCAGGGACATTGCCTCTGATGAAAATGGACCTCCTGGAGTTGTGCAAAGTGACAGTCCTGCAGGGGCAGGGAAAGACCCAAAGGCAGGACAGTCTGTGTCAAGTTTGCTTGCGCACAAGTTACATGGAGGGGATTGGAACACAGGGAAAATTTAGGGTTGGGCCTAGGAGCTAGGACTTCATTCTCCGAGCAGTGGGGAGCCATCGAAGGCTTTGGAAAATAAAAGGAAAAGATCGGAGATGTGCTCTGGAAAGATTCGTGGGCAGCAGTATGTGACATCGTCATGGGTAGAGAAAGATAGAGCAGGGACTGCGTCAGGAACAGCACTGTGTGGCCTGCGGGATTAGAAGAGGTGGGTCTGGGGGGCAGGCATGTCACCATGGTTTATTAACAGGGTGACAAGGAACTGAGGATGCCTGGGCAATCAGGGCCACCTTCTCCAGGTCCCTTTTGAATTGGCTCCATGTTGAACCTCCTCCCAACTGCTTTATCATGGAATTCTCATCTACCGCTCACCTAGTCTGCCCTGAAGTCCTGTTTTTGTGTCATGTAATACACAGAGCATTGTTCTTTAACATTATATTAGGGGGACCCCCAAAATCCGGAATTATCCTCTGGAGGGCAGGCTCCTTGTAGTACAGGCTTCCACCAGTAGGTGAGTGTTCTAGGAACCCATCTGTATCAGTGTACCAGCTGGCGTTGTTGTGAGAGGCTGCGTTCGGCTTTGGTGAATTTTTTTTTTTTTAAAGACTCTTGCAGCACATTTCCCCATTTCATGATGGGTGATTTACCAATGCACCTGCCCACACCTCAGTATTCAGCATTTTTTGACCCAAAGTGGCACGACCTCCATGCTCAGCCTATTCACCCGATTTCACCCTGAGTGGCTTTTTGTTTCATTTCCCCAGATGAAAAAAGTCCTCAGAGGGAAACGTTTTGCCGACGTGGAAGACGTGAATGAAAAAACAGCAGAAGCACTCGAAGGCATCCAAATTGATGAGCTCTGAAACTGTTTTGAGCAGAGGAAAAAAATCTCGACAGGTGTATTGCATCAAATAGGGAGTACTTCGAAGGTGACGGAAGTTTAAACATGTAAGAATACAAGAGTTTTTAAATAAAGAAATCCCATACTTTGGGGTCCCCCCTCGCGACTGTGTTTCATCTGAGGTGGCAGCAAAACCCAGAGGGAGGGAAAGGACAGTAAAAGTGATGCCCTCCTGAGGATCTAGTGGTGACGACTCTTTGAGAGCAGAGAACAGGGATGTGGCTGTTTGCTGTCAAGGCGGAAGCACCACAGTCTGGATGCCGTCCTGGCGAACACCTGGTGGCTGATATGTAAGGTCAAGTGCACTACACTGAGAATTATCCAGGCTGGGCTCTAATTCCTCTTGTTGCCTGTGGGCCGTTAACTGCACACTCCAGCTCCCTGTCTGCCCAGCATTCAAACGGCTTATTCCCTCATCTTGTTGCGCTGAGGGAACTCATAAGGAGTGGTGATGGACTGCTCAAGTATGGATGAGGATCTACAGGTTTATTTACTACTAAAATGTTTATTGCATCGGTCAGTTATTTAAAAGGCAGTGCCGTGTGGCCATAACGCAGGGCTTGCCCTCTTGGTTAGGATATTGCTTCCTAGTAAGTGGGTGACCTTCAGCTAAAGGATTCAAATGTCTGTGCCTCAGTTTACTGATCTTTACTTCCCTGATGTTAATAATACCACCTTACAGAGGCATTACGAAAATTAAATGAGTTAATAAATGAGCAGCGCTTAATGGCAGCTGGCAGAAAATAAATGCTCAATAAAATACGCAGTAGCTTGGTCATTATTGCCATTATTATAATTTGTGTCTTTTCTGCTTATGTGCTTTAGGATTTGAGAGGTGGTCCTGCAAACTAGTTGACATGTTCTGCAGAAAAGATACTCAAACAGGTTAGACACAGAGGAGCATTCTGGCCTAGATTCTTAAGAAGGTTGTTCCTTTCTCTGCTGTTTTTATTTCGTGGGCAGCCCGGTGCATCTTCTCGGAGTGCTTTGAACATTTGTTTTAAACACAAGGGTCAGTGTATGAAGTTAGCGTTTCACTGACTCCGACCCTCCCATTTCTGCATCTGGCAGGCAGGGCGCAGCACCAGGACTCAATCAGCTCAGAGTGGAAACAGCCACTGGCCGTGGAGGAAGCAGCAGGCCCCGGCAGGCCGCAGGGAAATGTCTTTGGTTATGCCCAATAAGTACAGCAAGCTAAAAAAGAAGGTTTAAGAGAAAACAACACACCTCATTTGGACAACGTAATTTAAATTTGTGTGTGTTGCAGGAACCTGGAATAACTTAGAGGAGGGAGATGACAAATATGTGTTTCCGGAAAATATTAGCTGGAGCTGCAAGGACTGATGTAAGCCTTCCCAGGGCTGCCTGTAGGAGGCCACCTGCCACTTCGTCTTGTGTTGAAGTCCGTACACGACGGATGAAAATGGCGATGGACTACCCAATGATGGGGTGAGGATGTGCAGGCTTTATTTACTACTCCAAGGTTGATTTCATAGGTTGATTGTTGAAATGAATGGCTAGAATACAAATCAACTCACAAAACCACCTTTCCCCTCCCAGACGAACTATTTGAACCCATTGTCGAAGGTCTTTGGAAACCTGGGGTGACTGGCTGCATTTGTCACCGTGGTGAGGTGTAAACAAGGCTGGGAGAAAGTTCCCGACATGGAATTAGGAATTACGGCGCAGGGAGTGAGAGCCGGCTCTCATTCTTGGCCTCGCCCTCTCCTCGGCACTTCTGCCCGCTGTATCTCATTTAAACCAACCCAGGACCAACTCCCCTGTTGCAAGACTGGCTGCCTTCGGCCTAATCTTGTCAGCGTTCAGATGTCAAGATAATGCCAGGTACACTGGAGGAAACCCTCCCAGGCCGGCCCCAGCGTGGGTCCATGACCTCACATGGCCACTGGGTGGCGCTGTGCCACTGGGCTGGGCCACCCAGAGCATTTATCTGGCTGTTAAAAAACCCTGCCTCTTAAGGAAAATAGTGGAACAGGACAGTTGGGTAACTACTCAGACGGGGCCGTAATTATAATGCAAACCTTGTCAAAAAGATGATGTTTACTGTAGGAGGCATTTTACATGACTAACTTTCACATGCTAGGAGACATTTTAGATCCAGTTTCAAACCAAATAAAAAGAAGACGACTCAAAGAAAGGCAAGAGAGAAGCCAAACGAACATTCCCGATTCTTAATCCCCCAAATTGTGATAGTCTGATATGTTCTGTGGTCGTGTTGTGGGATGATGAATGCCAGGATGGATTTTTTTCCCTTCTTTTTCTTTCTTGCTTTTTCTTTCTGACAGCTTTCCACCCCCCCTCCCCTCTTCCAAAAGCCACAAAAAAAAAAAAATGTTTTTCAAATGAACACAGGCAAAGATGTGTCACCCGGTGATGGATTGCGCACTCCGGTTCAGCTTTTGATAATTAAGTTCTACTCTTCACAGACGAAGACTACGCTGCCAAGTCCAAACTACCCTGGAAAAATGTAAAATTAGAACCTTATGAGAAAAAAAGATTAAAAGAGCTAAATATATATGTATGTAGTTTGGCTAAGTGGTGATTGGGGTGGGGTTGGGGGTGTAGAGAGGGGGCATGATTTGATAACTGCCTACTAATCTGCGTGGGGACACATGGCACAGAAGAAGGGGGATATTTATACACTGGGACGAGGTTGAATTAAGAGTAAGTAGATGACCTAAATAAAAAAGAAGAATATTTAGGATAAACATCACAGTTAACAGCCCCTGATTGACGGGTACTAGTACTTCAATTTGGGTAGCTCCTCAAAGGGCAAGTGCTAGATACTCCGACGCTGGGGACAATTCATAGAGGTCCGCCCTCAACACAGTCTGGCAATGCCACACAGAGCCCAGAGCCAGTCTCCTGGTCCCCCCGGAGTGAGCTAGGTTTTCTTCAAACTCTGACTTCTGTCTTGACAACATTTGCATTTGGGGGCTCGAGGTTATACACCATTAAAAACCACTTGTTCACTGGAATGCTCAACCCCTGAAGATCAGCCCTGAATCCTGAGCTAGGGGCATCCATGCGGCCCCTCCAGAAGTCAAAGCCCCATGAGGCCGCATTGCACGCCTGTTGGCATGGAGGTCACGCTCTCGTTTTGCTGCCTCTGTGGTTCACCCATGAGCCTCCGGCTGTGACTGGGGGGGAAATCTGGCTCTGAAACTAGCCCGTTCTTTCACCAGAGATCAACACCACCGACCACAACAAGCAGCAGAAATTGCTGAGTGATTTATTAGAAGAGACTGCAAAAGATACTTTAAAAGCAAATTCCCTTACGCCCGTTGTACTGTACCAAGATGGTGGTAGTGGCGGCGGGGAGCGGTGGTGGAAAGGCCAACAACCCATGTGGCCATTACATTCTTGGCAGAGAGCACCTCTTAGCTGGCTTCCTCAAGTGGGCAGGGGCTGGGTTTCACAAACCGTTCCTATCTTGAGGACTCCTGGCGTTCATTTGATCACCCTTATCTGCCCCAGTAATTTATCTCTTTGGAAGGAGAAAGTAGGGGCAAAGACAGATGCAGCTGATAAAGACACTATTTTGCGGTGTACAATTAGCTTCAGTCAAATGTTAAAGTGCTGCCCGACGGGGCTGCCTTCTCGCTGTGAAACTGACATTTAAACTGCCTCCACTCCTTCGCCCCAGCTGACTTCCCCACGCTCACCGCTGTCTGGGGAGGGCGGTGGGGGGACACTCAAGTTGCCTAGTGGGAAATTTCATCAGTCTGTGGGGATGATGAGGGGGACAGAGACGAAAGAGGACAAGGCCAGGCCAGGCCTGACGGGTCTATCTTTCCTCCTTTGCCAAGAAGCTCTTGGGTTTTGCCTCTGTTTTATTTTTTTTGCGCCGGATGGCAAGCCTGGCCTTAAGGGCGGTCTGGCCTGAGACCGGGCTCAAGGGGAGTAAGATAGCTTAAACCTGCTTTTTGTCAGAGCTCCCTCCCCACCGAGAAGGCTTGGTGGGAACCCAGAGATAAAAACTGGGAACTGACTTCTTCCATGGGGCAGGAAAACAACTAGGAGGAAGAGAGGACTTCCTGCCCCTCTCTGGCAGCCGATAAGCCTAACTGGCTGGGTCTGCCTGCAGCATGGCGATTAGCCCCCTAATGAAGTGGTCTTGATGCACATGGGGTGGAGTCACATGGTGGAACAGTGGCCCGCACGGGCACTGATCCCACCCCCGGTACTTGGATGGCAGCCTCTTCCTGGGGTCCGGCTCCTTAGCCTCATCAACTGGGCCTACGATGGGAAGCGGGCCTTCAGGTCAGGGACCTCGGTACAGCTTTCTGACCATGTCAGGACCCAGTCGTTACCCTCTGGGGCTAGAAAAGATGCCTTCATTGGATTCAGGAAGTACTGAGTTACTAGCACTAATCTGAGTGTGGTTTATGTTTGAATTAAGCCCCAGTATTAACGTGAATGCTACTCAGGGATCCTAAGCCCGCGTGGCCCAGCTGGGGAGCAGGCTGGTCTGGCTCTGGACACATACTGGCTCTCTGGGCTGAGACAGTGAGCAGAGGAGGGACAGCCTGCAGCCGTCTCGAGCCATGGAACACTGTGGTGACAGCTCAGTGAGCCTGGGAAGCCACCTTAACTCTCAGAGCTTCCATCTCCTCATCTGTAAAGTGGAGGACTTAGTCCCCACCAGGTGGTCAGGTGGTCTCCATTCCTTGGCACGTAGGCTTCTCCTCGTAGCAGCTCACAACAGGGCAGCGGGCCGCGCCAGAGCACGTGAGAAGAATCAGAGACTTGGTGCAAAGGGGAAGTCAGTCTTTTATAATCCAATTGCGAGGGATACGTCATCACTTTTGCTTTTTCTCTTTGTTACAGGCAAGTGAGTAGGACCAGTCTGTGTTCAAAGGGAAGGGGTTCCACCAGGGCGTGAGTACCAGGAGGTGGGGATCACTGAGGGGCATCAGAGAAGTCAGCAGGAACACGGCACTTGTAGACCTCAGAGCTTAGGGCTGTGTCTTATACGTAGGGGGCCTTCAGACAGTGTTTGCAGAAAGAAGTCCTTTCTGTAAGACTTGTTCTAGCCAGCTGCTTTCTATCATCAACTTCAACCATTAGGGATTCGATTCCATGTGTAGTTGGGGAACTAAAAACAGCCCTGGTTGAAGAAGTCACTTGCCTGCTTTATTCCCTAGTCTTTCCCTGAAAACTACATTTCCCAGGATCCTTTACCAACTGGCTTCTGGTCCCAGTGAGCCAATCCGGGGCACTGGTGGCAACTGACGGAGAGGAGAAAGGGAAAAGCCAGAGTGTTTCTCTCCCACTCCTTCCCACTTGGGGTGACTTCTCCAGCAGGGCCTGTGGCTCCAGCTCTCCGCAGACTCTGACCTCAGCTCCTGGGCTCTGGTCACACCACCGTTGTCTCTCCAGCCCTGCTGTTGTTGCCATCTTTGAGCTGCTGCACCTTCCCCTGATGGTTTTCCAGCTCTTCACCCACTTCGTGTCTAATTCTCTGTATTAAATGTCATTGTTGAGAGCCCCTGTTTTCCAAAGGAGACGCTGACCGATGCATCCATTTCAAGTTTTAGAACATCCTGTTTCCTTCCATAACCTGATCTCATTTGATCCCAACAACACCCCCGAGTGGGTGGGAGAAGGCACTGATGCCATCCTCACTTGACCCACCCTCATCTGTACAGCAGCTAAGGTGGGGACAAGAACTAACCTAAGGTGACACAGCAAATCCTTGGTGTGGAGACCGAGCCAGCCCCAAATAGCATACCCTTCCGCCTAGGTCACTCCAGTTGGATCCCCTGCTGTCCACGTGCCCTCCTGTTCCCATACGAAAACCCCTGGCTCTCTCCACAGCCAGCAGTGGTTCTTAACCAGATTTTGGCCAAGAGGAGCTCTGTGGTAATGACCGTGCAATTTCCACCGAACAACAAGAGCGAAGCACGAGGGTGAGGAGGGGCTGGGGCCAGCCAACGTTCTGCTTGTCAAACGGGGCAACTTGGCTCAGATCCATGCCTTCCCAGAGGAAGTGGCATTTTCTAATTCATTGTCCCAAAAGGAGCATCCCCCCCCCTCTATTTCCCAAAGGCATAAGAGATATTAGCAGCAGCTCTGGTTAGAGACCCCTTTGGAGTGGGATAAAGGTCACATGATTTCTCTTCAGAAAAGTTCACATCTTCATACAAAATTGTGCATGATTTTAAGGGTTCACAGGTTCCCCAAAGGCCATCGGTGCACGCACTATGGATCCATGGAGTTAAAGCCTTAAGACTAAGTTGTATAATGTTTCAGGAGTTCCCAAATGCCGTTTGCCACCTAGGAAAGTTTTTAACATAGCCCCACAGTGGCTTTTCCATTGTTTATTTAATATTCGCTTTAAATCGACTTCCTATATTTTAATTTAACTGTAAAAAGCATTCTTGAGATCACTACCACGATATCTGTAAAATCACAGGTTTGGCGTTCTGGGTAAGAGCTTGGCTCCGGAGCCAGACTGCCTGGGTTGGAAGCCTGGCTCCAGTATTTATTAGCTGTGTGACCTTGAGCAAGTTATTTGACCTCTCTGTGCCTCTGGTTTTTATCTCTAAGATGAGGCTAGTAAGAGTACCTTCTACACAGAGTTGTGAGGATTAAATAAGTCAGCGTATGGAAAGTCCTTTGAACAGTAATCACGCAATACACGCTAGTTGTTATAACACCAGTAAACTGTAAATTTTTTCCAATACATTTTTGAATAGATAAAAAATACTAAAATAAACAAGGCACCGTGCGTGTGCCACCCCAAATCATCCTGTGTACTCCAGAAGTTCTGACACCTTACATTTTGGACAACGATGCTGTGTAGTTGTGAGCTCTCAAAAGAAAATGCATGCGTGGCGCGTGCGCACACACACACTCCAGCAAAAGGAGCCGGAAATCCCAAGGAAGAGATAAAGTGAGTGATAGCGGCTTTGGGAAGATTCTGAGAGGGCAACCGAGGGTATGTTTGTTTCTGGATTACAGTGACAGAGCAATAAGGAAAAACAGACTCTGTTTATCCTGCTCCGTGCCACCTTCCAGCGAGGCCAGGAAGGGCATCCGCTGCTATCTTGTGACCACGGCGCTGTGGGGCCCTCCTTGGTCCCTGTCCTCCTGGCTGCTGCTGGGAGCTGCTGACGGCCTCCGGCTGGGGGGCAGGGTCTGCTCTGCCGTCCCCGGTCGGGATGCTCCCCCTCCAGAGCCTGGATCTGTGCCCCGAGAGCTGGGCTTGGGAGGAGAGCGTGCTGCCTCTGGAGGCTTAAATCACCTGCCCGCAG